>CAUYON010056640.1:0-28268 GCA_963573935.1 Arctocebus calabarensis
GCCTTAGCAGCTTGAACCATAGGTGTCGAGCCTTTTTTTCTTTTTTTTGAGATAGAGTCTTACTATGTTGCCCTCAGTAGAGTGCTGTGGTGTCACAGCTCACAGCAACCTCAAATACTTGGGCTTAAGAGATTCTCTTGCCTCAGCCTCAGTGCCCGGCTATTTTTGTTGTCATTGCTGGTTAGCTGGTCCGGGCTGGGTTCAAACCTGACACCTTTGGTGTCTGTGGCTGGCACCATAACCACTGTGCTATGGGCGCAGATCCGCTTTCTATTTCTTTATTCAAATGATCCTCTTGCCTCAGCCTCCTGAGTAGCTGAGACTACTCTGGCCAGTGCTCAGAGTTGTTTCAATATCCGTCTGGTAATTTGAGTGCCTGAAGTCTGCATGGGCCTGTTTGGCCATCCTCTCCTTCCCAGCCCCCTGCCCTGTTCCTTTCTACGATCTCGGCCTCTCTCACAGTGCCTTCCTTTCTGTCAGGACTGTTCTCAGCTGTGAAGCGGTTGGGAGAGTTATTTGCGGGAGCTCTGTTGCCCTCCAGGAAGGCCTGCTCCTCCAGAGAGGTTTGCATTTGCTTCTTCAGGGCTCCTCAGCTGGGACTCAGGGGTGCTCAGTCACCTGTTGGTGGGTGCAGGCATGGCTGGCTCACGCCTCCACCTCCGCTGAGCGAGATTTCCTCCTGTCTCCACTCTGCTCAGTGCTGGGGGACTTTTCCTGCCATCCCCTTGATGGTGTGGGTTGGGGGTATCACTTCCGATTCACTCTCACCCTGAGGGGACAGCCGTAGGGGTCTCAGTTTTATGGGGAGATGTTTCTCCTTACACTGCCCACTCATTTTTTTTATTTTTGTGCCTCTTGTCCTGAAGGACCATTAACAATTATTCTAAAGAAAGCCAGAACAGCAAACACCTCCTTTGCAAGCCGCTGCTCTCCTGTTCTCATGCTCCTGCAGCAGTGCAGACTCCATGTGGGGCTCCCCGCATCTTCAGTCAGCAAGTCAGACCTCCCGTTGTTACCATGAGTGGCCTGTGGAACACGTGTCACAAGATACTGCCCTACACAACCCAACGCTATTCATTCGGAGTTTCCAAGGGCAGTCTTAGACAAGAGGGAAGCAGGAAAAGAAGGGAAGGAAAGTGGAGGGAGGCCATGGTCTCACGGAACCCAGAGACCTAGGATTTCATGGGGCACTGGTGTCTGTTCCTTTGTGAATTCCTCGTTCCCTTGAAAGCATTGCATTGGGGTTGGAAATGACAGAGGAGCTGTGGTTATCACAGAAGGATCTAGAGATGGGACCAAGCCCAGCCTCACACCCTCAGCTAGAAGCCTGGAGGCAGAGGAGCGTCAGTCGCCTTCCCAGAAACTGAAGAGGCTGGAAGCTCATGCTGCAACTGGCCCGGGCTGGCGATCCAGGCATTCTTTACAAGTCTCAGGAGAGATTTGTAGGGCTGGCTGCCGTGGCTCACACCTAAAATTTCTGTGCTTTGGGAGGTCAAGGCAGGAGGATCAGTGGAGACCAGGAGTTTGAGACCAGCTGGGCAACATAGCAAAATGTCTCTACAGAAGACAGTATTTGGAGCCCCAACTTTGAGGGAGGCCAAGGGGGGAGGATCCCTTGAGGCTAGGAGTTTGAGGCTGCAGTGAGCTATGATTGCGCCACTGCTCTCCAACCTTGATGACAAGAAGACCCTATCTCAAAAGTGAATAAATAGAGATCTATAAGAAGCCCCCTTGCACTTATTCATGGCATGTGTGTCTACTGAGCATTTCTTCCAGCTCAGAGCTTTCATATATACCAATTCTTATCCCCACAACCTCTATGGTGGTAGAAAGGGACAGGAATCTTTATTTTTTATTTGTTTTAGGTACAGGAATCTTTATCCACATTTCATAAATGGATCAGGCGGAAAAGTAGACACACGGAGAGACATTTCAGGGAGAGGCCCAGCTGCGACCAGGCTGTTAATGCCATCTATTAGCAAAGGCCGCCCACAATGACCAGTGGAAGGACAAGGCGTGAGACAGGGACTGTGGCTGGGGAAAGCCCTCCGGCCAGCCCTGGACTGCCCACCTCTTTGTTGCACAAAGATGAAGCAGCAGCGTTAGCACTGAGAGCACGTGCAGTGAGAACACGGTGGGGTCAGTGAGGCCAGGGCCAAGACCACACAGCTAGCTGGTCTGGTGGTTTAGGTCCTGCGCGACCTTCAGCTCATGGTTCTCCTTCTTGTTGTTTTATAAATTCAGCTATAGTCCAAAAGTGTGTATCTCAGGTAGTTTAGGGCTATTGATTTAGGAGATTAACTTTTGAATTAGAAATGTTATTTTGGACTACGCACGTGTAGTGGCTAGGGCACCAGCCATATACACCAGAGCTAGCAGGTTCAAATCCAGCCAGGGCCTGCCAAATAACAATGACAACTACAACCAAAAAATAGCTGGGCGTTGTGGTGGGCACCTGTAGTCCTATCTACTTGGGAAGCTGAGGCAAGAGAATCACTTAAGCATAAGAGTTGGATGTTGCTGTAAGCTGTGCACTCTACTGAGGGCAACAAAATGAGACTTTGTCTTAAAAAAAAAAAAAGAAAAGAAAAAGAAATGTTATTTTGGGCTTGGCGCCTGTGGCTCAGCGGGCTAAGGCGTCAGCCACATACACCTGAGCTGGCGGGTTTGAATCCAAGCCCGGGCCGCCAAAAAACAATGACGGCTGTAACCAAAAAATGGCCAGGCATTGTGGCAGGCATCTGTAGTTCCAGCTACTTGGGAGGCAGAGGCAAGAGACTTGTTTGAGCCCTGGAATTGGAGGTTGCTGTGAGCTGTGATGCCACGGCACTCTATCCAGGGTGACAGCTTGAGGCTCTGTCTCAAAAAAAAAAAAAATGTTACTTTGGGTCACGGATTATGCCAACTATTGTTTAAGATAAGGGATTATTATTATTATTATTATTATTAGACAGATTCTCACTATGTCACCCTTGGTAGAGTGCTATAGCATTATAGCTCACAGCAACCTCAAACTCTTGAGCTCAAATGATCCTCTTGCCTCAGCCTCCCAAGTAGCTGAGACTACAGCTCCTGCCACAACGCCCAGCTAGTTTTACAGTGCTAGGCCTAGTAGGCCTAGGCTAAGGTGGAAAAGTATTAGACCTACGCTAAAGTGGAAAAATACCAGTTAACTCCTGGCAAATTTCTGGGCTGCAAGCTTTCAGAAAAATGGAGTAGAAAAAACGTCTAGTTCACTCCCAAGATAGATGGGAAAGTACTAATTGATGTCTTGCTTCTAGTTTACTCCCAATTTCTTGCTTGGCTAACTCCCTGAGAAACTGACCAGGAGGTACCAACTGTCCCTAGACTGAGCTTTAAGAAATATGAGGTGGGGAAAGTAAAGAAACAAAGATGTATGACTAACTAACCACAAAATTCTGCTTCTGTACGATGTTTGCTAACCTAACTGGATGCATCTGGGCAGGCTGCATGCCAATCAGGATGCAGACTAAGCCTTAAAAATCTGACCCCTTAAGCATTTGGGAATGCTTAAGAATCCACCCTTCTTGGCCTCCCAGAGTGTTAGGAGGACAGAGAGCAGGCAGGTTGGGACACTGAGGCAGTCACCCACCAGCTTTTGAATAAAGGACTCTTCTATGAATTTGGCTTGTTTGGCAGTGTGGTCTTTGGTTCTCCTAGGCATTACAACAGATGGGTCTTGCTCTTGTTCACTCTGGTCTTAAACTCCTGAGCACAAGCAATCCACCCTCCTTGGCCTCCCAGAATTTTAGGAATATAGGCATGAGCCACCATGCCTGGACTTAATTATTATTGTTTAAGATAAGAGAAGGGTTTTTGATTTGAACTTTACGTATAAAACCTTGGTTTTGGAAATAGAAGAAGAGAACAGTCTTGGGAAGGCTACTCTCACTGCTGTCCAGAATTTCTGGCTTTCTGACCAAGTTTGGTGGACCTCCCCACCACTGCACATGGGCTGACCATGACTGCTGGCCAGATCCTCCTCATCCAGTAACAACACAGAGCCAGTGGCAGACCTTGCCAGGTTAACCACGATCCAGGCCCTGAGGAGTGTTGATCAGTCATCCCCTCACAACACATAACCATTCCCTTTTGAGAAGTAGCTTCTCGGGGGTCTCTGCACACAGTTCATTTTACTGTAGTTCACTAGGACCATGCCACGTAAGCTGTCAGTCACTGTTCAGCATTATCTGACCCACCACACCACAGAGCAGGGCATTTCCAACAAAACTGTCACAAAAATGAAAGAAGTACATGTGAGATCTGTTATGGGCTGAACTGTGTCCCCCCTAAATTCATATATATTGCAGTCCCAGCTCCCAATGTGACTGTATGTGGTGAGAGGGCCTTTAGGGAGGTGATTCAGGTTAGAGGAGGTCATAAGGGGGATCCCTAATCCAGTGGGATAGGCAGAGACACTATGGCCATGAAGGCAGAGCAAAAACCATGTGAGGACAGAGAGAGGGTGGCTGTCTGGGAGCCAAGGAGAGAGGCCTCAGCAGAAACCAACCTCCTGTGCCACAATTTAGCCTGCAGGGTCCTGGACTTGATGCTGGACTTCTGGCCCCAGGACGGTAAGAAAATGAGCGTTTGTTGTTTGGCCCCATGGTCTGCAGTACTGTGCCAGGACAGCCCTTGCAGGCCAACACGAGGCTGTCCCCAAGCAGGTCTTAATGTCCAGATGAGTGGCACGAGCAGGTAGCTCACTGTGTTGTCCCTCCACTTGCATTTCTGGTTTTATGAAGAGTTGCCTAAAATAAACTGAAGAAGAAACAATAGAGCCTGGTGTATGGATGCACTGCACGGCTGCTGGGGAAGGACAGAGGGCATCACGGCCTGCCCAAATTGGGCATGGGAAATCCATGCCGGGCCACCCTTGAAGCCACAGGTGGCTGTCCTTACTTTACTTGAGAGGAGAGAGGCTGAGAGTTTGATCTGATGATTGGGACTTAGAAGGAGCAGGTGTAGGAGCTCTGGGGCGAGTATGTGGATACACTGGGCCCAGATGTGAGAACATCTGTGCTCCACGTGTGGCTTACTGAATGCTCCTGCTGCATAGAGGGTGTTCAGGAAGAGCCGGGCAAGATCCCCGTGGAGGTCGGCCAGCTCTTCCGCAATCATCCCAGCCTTTCTCACAAGAGACTCCTGGAAGCTGGGGCCGTGGTGGCCTGGATGGACTGATGTGTGGGTTTAACATTTTGCCCAGAGCTGACCTGGCCACGGCCACACTGAAGGCTCTGTCTATGAGCACTTGAGACCGGTCGGAAGCTCGGGTCATGCCCCAGCCCCTGGGGCCAGCTGACTTTATCAGCACCCTTCCATGGGGGCACAGTACATGGTGGTCACAGAAGGGTGCCTGTTCTGGGTCTGGCCTTCCCCTCCCTGTCCACCAGTGTCCACCAGGACCGCCATCTGGACAGTTACCAAGTACCTTATCCACTTAGGCTGAGACTGTTCTAGACGACAGAGCCATGAAGGGAGGCGAGGGACATTTAGCCACAGACAGGTGCCCACTGGCCAGTCTTTACCCTGTCTGCACTTCTCCAGCCCTAGAGGTGGGATCTGTGTTCTTCCCTCTTCACAGATGGACAGCAGGACTGCGCGTCCAGAGGTGGTTAGCTGGCCTCACGCCGGGCTTTGCTCTGGTCTGAGGGTCTGAGTCCCGAGCGGCCAGGTCGTGTGTCCAGTCAAGACTCCAAAAGCATCTCTCCCGCCAGCGCGCGGGAGGCGGCACTTGGAGATGGGAAGGCGGGAGTTAACAGCGCAAAGGCGCAGGTGCGGCCGACCGCTCCGCCCTCCAGCAGCCGGGACGCAGGTGAGCGAGTCCGGCCAGCGGCAGGTTCCCGGGCGCGGACAGAGCGCGGTTTCACCCCCGCCGGGCTCCCGTCGCCTCCGCCCTCGGGAGCGAGCGGGTCACTTCCAGCCTCATCGCGCTGCTCTCCGGTCCTGCCCGACTGCGAGCGACGCCGGGTAGGACTGAGACCACGGTCCGGGAGGAAGGGGCGGCATGGCAGCGGCCAGAGCGGGTCCCCAGGGAGGTTCCGCCCGCCTCGGTGACGCGCCCGCCGCCGCGATGGCCGGGCCGGAGCCTCGGTGGCCGCCGCCGGCCTGTGCGCGGGGCCCGGGCCGGGCGGGGCCGGGGCTGCAGGGGCCCCGCAGCCCGGGAGTCTGTCCCCGCATCCCGCGACCTCCCGCGGCGGGGCCCGTCCCCAACCCGCGCACAGGCCGCGGCGCGGCGGGGCCCGGGTGGGGCCGCGCAGGTGCGGGGCGGCGCCTCGGCGTCTGGGCATCTGCGGCTCTGCCACCCCCGGGAAGGCGCGGCCGGTGCGGCGTTTGGTCTTTAATTAGCGTCTAGTTTTTAAATCTCAGCAGTTCGCGTTTCCGCGTGGGCCGCGCTCGGTAATGTCGGAAACCTGGGCATGGAGGGGTGATGGAGGTGCAGGGGCCGGGAGGCCGGGCCTGACCTCGGCTCCAGGGAAGAGCAGCTGGGGTTTTTGCCGCCCCCCGTGGGCTTCGGTGTCTGCCTCCGGCTGTCCGGGCTGCCCGCTGCGTGGTCTGTGCAAATGCGAGCAGGGGCGGCTCCACCCGCCTTGGTGACCGGAACCAGTACCAGGCGGCCGCAGCCCAGCCGGACAGGGCACGCGGCCCCTGGGTGTCTGCCGGGCTTAGGATGAAAGCCGGAGCGCGAGACCTCCCTACCCCTTCTTGGCCTTCCCAAATCCGAGTCGTGGCAGTGAATGGACACTTGCTTTGGCAACCAGCGGCAGCGTTTCCCGGTGAGAGCCAGTGGAGCTGGGTTCACCCGTGTAAACTCGGGCACCAGGGAGGAGCCTGTCCTGATGTGCGTGCGTACAGGACAGGACCCCAGCCCAGGCCGGTGTCCAGCTCGGCCCGGGCCTGTGGGGACCGCTTCCCTGGTGCCGGGGCAGCGGCGGCTCTGCGGCTGTGAAGGACGCAGTGCCCAGTGGCCTGAGGTGGGGGGGGCCTCACCACTAACTGGACGATGGTAAAAGGCCAGCGTCTCGCTCCGAACCCGACTCTCAGCTTTCTACAAAACAGAATCCGACTGGAAAGAAGAAAGCTCCATAATAGCGAGTTTCAGTTGGAAGTTGATTGAAGATATACTTTCCATTTTTATTTATTTAAAAAGATGTTAATTTTAAATTATTGTGGGCACACGATAGTTGTCTGTGCTTACAGGGCACTCTGATGTTAACTACAGACGCACGGTGTGAATGAACCGCGTCCGGGTGATTGACAGGTCCGTCACCTCAGACATCTGCCATGTCTTTGTGTTATGTCCCTTCCAGTCCTTCTCTTTAGCTGTTTAAAGTATACCCTGAATTATTGCCGGTTATAGTCACTTTGTTCGCTAGCTAGCTATATGTTAGCAGCCATGAACCATCTCTTGTTACCCTCCCTCCCCACGACCCTTCCCAGCCTCTGTAAACGCCTGCTACTCTCTGTCCCCTTGAGAGCGGTTGCTACACGTCAGTGAGAACATGTGAGATGAGCAGTTGCTACACGTCAGTGAGAACATGTGAGATGAGCGGTTGTTACACATCAGTGAGAACATGTGAGATGAGCGGTTGCTACACATCAGTGAGAACATGTGAGATGAGCGGTTGTTACACGTCAGTAAGAACATGTGAGATGTGTGTTTCTGTGCTCGGCTCGTCCGTAACATAATGCTCTCCAGTTGCAGCCATGTTGCAAACAGCAGCATTTCATTTTTGTGTGGCTATATAATATTCCATTGTGTATGTACCACAGTTTCTTTACCATTCATCTGTCAATGGCCCCTGAGGCTGATTCTAACCTCAGCAATGTGGGGGTGCAGACACCTCTTCAGTGCACTGGATCCCCCTCCTTTGCACACATGTCCCACATGTTGCTGGGTCACATGGGACTTCTATTTCTTTTTTAGAGACAGAGTCTCACTTTATTGCCCTCAGGAGAGTGCTTTAGTGTCACAGCTCACAGCAACCTCCAGCTCTTGGGCTTAGGCGATTCTCCTGCCTCAGCCTCCAGCTGGGACTACAGGCGCCCGCCACAAAGCCCGGCTGTTTTTTTTGTTGCAGTTTGGCTGGGGCCGGGTTCGAACCTGCCACCCTGGGTATGTGGGGCCAGCGCCCTACCCACTGAGCCACAGGCACCGCCTGAGAGTTCTATTTCTAGTCTCAGTTTTCGGAGGAACTTCCATGCTGTTCTTCACGGGGGTTGTACTAAATAATTTTAATTTTCAATAGGATTTTCAAGCAAACCAATGTATCAGCACGTAGGCTTATTAGGGCTTTATTTGTATTGAAATAAAAAAATTTATTACCAGCAGTGGCTGCTTAAATCCAGATTTAGGGAGACAAAGGGGAAGAGGACCGGTGCTGGGTTCAGTGCAGACAGGAAGGAATCGCCGAGAACGCGAGCCCTGGTCGAATTCTCATTCTCTCGGCCTGCAGGCCTCCTCTGTGCTGTTGGCCAGCGTCATAGTCACATCCTAGGTTCTGGGGTTTGGGCACCACATGTCTGCATTCATGACGCTTCTATGATCCAGGAGATGGACAAAATGGTATACCAATAAAGACCTTCTAGTATAACAAACAAAAGAGGAAACAGTGATGTTAGCAGTAGCCAACCATCACAGCACTTGCTGTGTGCCAGGCACCGTTCTGTGCTCGGGTGTGGAGGGTGGGCTGCAGGAGGCTCGGGAGAGGCCTGAGGACAGGCTGGGAGGACCCGCGATGGTGGACGTGCTGCCCTCACCCTGGAGCATTCAGGTCTGAGTGCTGGTGATGCTCCTCATGCAGCCACTTCAGGGAACCGGCTTCGGCCATGTCCTCTGAGAGCTTGCAATTTGGAAGGGAAGAAATATCATTATGTCACCTAGAAGATCGAGAAGGGCAGAGTTTGTGTCCTGGGGAGGAGAGAAAGGCCTTGTCCCAAGTTGCAGACTTGGCATGGGAGCTGCGTCTCTTCGTGTGCTCCCAGGACATAAGAAAGTCACTATACCTAGGACCTGGGACACACAGCAGAGCAGCCTCAGCCACACCACCTCTTGTTAACTGGTAAGGCCAAGAGCTGGACCCTTTCTGGTATGGCCCCTGGACAGCTTATGGCCAGCCTTGTGGGTGGTCTATGCATAGCTGTGAGCTTGGTCCTTCATACCGGCTCAGGTGACTGCCCACTACTGGCAGAGGCCTCTTAGCACAGCAGCACATCTGTATATCCCGAGAAGAGAGCCCTGGGCCAAGGCAGCCCCCTCTCCCTCCCTCCAGACAGGCCTGCCAATCTAGCTGCTCTACCGGCCCCTGCAGCACAGCAAAGATCCACAGAAGTGGGGCCCTTCATTTCCCACTTTTGCAGCAATGCGGATGGCACTGCCTGAAAGTGGCTTCCGCAGCATCTCTGGGTGGCCCCTGCCCACTCCCCGACTGTGGGCGTCCTCTGCGTGAGTCTTGCTTTGTGTGAAGCCCTCACTGCTCCCTAAGCTGCTGTCATGACACGAAGTGACCACCGGGCCCCTTTACAACGACCTTGTGCTTTATTTTTCCTGATTATAAAAGAAACTCTAAAATTCTAGTAAAGTGCAGTCAAGACACTCAGTGCCACTGTAATTAATACCTGCCCAGACAGGTAGACCGGTAGACTGTTGGGTGTTGCAATGGATTGATTTGTCTTCCTCAAATTCTGTGTCCAATCCCTGAATCTTGATGTCATGGTGTCCAGAGGTGGGGCCCGTGGGAGGTAACGGGGTTTGATGAGGTCGTGAGGGTGAGGCCTCAGGACAGGATTGGTCTTTTTATAGGAAGGGACACCAGAGCTGGCTCTCTCCGCCACATAGGGACGGAGTACAGGGGCATGCCCGGCCATGCTGGCCTCTGATTTCTTTCTTCAGCCTCCTGAATTGTGAGGGATAAATGTCTACGTCTAAACCCCCAGTCTGAGGCATTTCTCTGAGCCAGAGCACCTGAACAGGGTGTCTGTGCCTCTGCCTGTGGCCCACTGCCACCCCCAGCACACACACAAAATTTGGATCACGCTGTAATGATTTTGTTTCTTGCTTTTTAAAAAATATCTTATTACGGGCAGTGCCTGTGGCTCAGCGAGTAGGGCGCTGGCCCCAAATACTGAGGGTGGTGGGTTCAAACCTGGCCTCGGCCAAACTACAAGACAGAAAAATAGCCGGGCGTTGTGGCAGGTGCCTGTAGTCCCAGCTACTCGGGAGGCTGAGGCAAGAGAATCTCCTAAGCCCAGGAGTTGGAGGTTTCTGTGAGCTGCGTGACGCCACAGCACTGTACCTAGGGCGATAAAGTGAAACTATCTCTACCAAAAAAAAAAAAAATCTTATTAATGAGCATTTCAAAACTCATGGAAAAGATGATTTTTACTGTCTGTATACCATTTAATTGTTAATCAGTTCCCTATAAGATATTTGGGTTGACTTTACCGCTATTACCAACCCCTTTTGAAAGAAAAGAAAAACTTCCTTCTTCTGCTTAAAAAAATTTTACTGGCTCAGCGCCTGTGGTTCAATGGACTAAGGCGCCAGCCACGTATACCTGAGCTGGCAGGTTCGAATCCAGCCTGGGCCCGCCAAACAACAATGAGGGCTGCAACCAAAAAATGGCCGGGTGCTGTGGCGGGCGCCTGTAGTCCCAGCTACTTGGGAGGTGGAGGCAAGAGACTCGCTTGAGCCCAGGAATTGGAGTTTGCTGTAAGCTGTGATGCCACAGCACTCTATCCAGGGTGACAGCTTGAGGCTCTGTCTCAAAAAAAAAAAATTTTTTTTACTGTGAGGGCTGGGCACAGTGGCTCACACCTATAATCCTAGCACTTGGGAGGCTGAGGTGGGTGGATTGCCTAAGCTCACAGGTTCCAGACCAGCCTGACTCAGAGGGAGATCCTGTCTCTAAAAATAGCTGTTGTGATGGGTGCCTGTAGTCCCAGCTACTTGGGAGGTTGAGGCAAGAGAATAGCTTAAGCCCAAGAGTTTGTGGTTGCTGTGAGATGTGACATCATGATACTCTACTGAGTGTAACAAAGTGAGACTCTGTGGCTCAAAGGAGTAGGACGTTGGCCCCATATGCTGGAGGTGGCGGGTTCAAACTCAGCCCCGGCCAAAAACTGCAAAAAAAGAAAAGGCTCAGCGCCTGTGGCTCAATGGGCTAAGGCGCCAGCCACATACACCTGAGCTGGCAGGTTCGAATCCAGCCCGGGCCTGCCAAATGACAATGACGGCTGCAACCAAAAAATGGCCAGGCATTGTGGCGGGCTCCTGTAGTCCTAGCTACTTGGGAGGCAGAGACAGGAGACTCACTTGAGCCCAGAAATTGGAGGTTGCTGTGAGCTGTGATGCTACAGCACTCTATCCTGGGTGACAGCTTGAGGCTGTGTCTCAAAAAAAAAAAAAAAAACTGTCCTCTTGTCAAATTTAAAGTGTACACTAAATTGTCGGCAGCACCTGTGGCTCAGTGAGTAGGGCGCCGGCCCCATATACTGAAGGTGGTGAGTTCAAACCCAGCCTTGGCCAAACTGCAAAACAGAAAAATAGCCAGGCGTTGTGATGAGCACCTGTAGTCCCAGCTACTCGGGAGGCTGAGGCAAGAGAATCGCCTAAGCCCAGGAGTTGGAGGTTGCTGTGAGCTGTGTGAGGCCACCGCACTCTACTGAGGGCGATAAAGTGAGGCTCTGTCTCTACAAAAAAAAAAAAAAGTAAATACAAATAAAGAGTCAATTGTTGACTGTCGTTACAATGTAGCAGACTTCTAGAGCTCATGCATCTTACCTGATGGAAACTTTGTGTCCATTAGTTAGTAACCCCTCGTTTCCTGCTCCCAGTCCCTGGGAGCCACCATTCCAGCCTCCGTGAATGTTATGATTTGACTGTTGTGGACGCTTCGTAGGGTGGAATCCCAGGCGCTTGTCTGTTCCTGTGCGATTTTTGCACTGAGCTTCCTGTCCTTCTGTTGCAAGGCCCAGCAACAGTTTTCTTTACCCTGTTGCATTTGAAAAGCTTCCCTGTATATCAGACAAAAGTCCCTGGGCGTGTCTCAGGGAGTGCAGAGGTGGGCTGGGGGGCTTCCGGAAAGGACAGGGAAGCTGCCATAAGGAGGGCGGGGCCTGCCCACCTGTGAGCAGCTGTGGGGGGATCTGTGCTGGTGTTGGGGTCACTGCAGAGGCCACGTTTTGGGCACTGCTCTCTCACTCTGGACGCAGGAGGCCACAGGTCTGGAGCAGGCAGTCTCTGTGCCACCATAAGCCTCTGGAAGTTAGGGTGGGGGCTCGGACAGGGTGAGACCAGGCCAGGCCCCACCTCCACCTTCACTTCACTCTGGACAGTGTTTAGGGACTGATTGAAATACAACAGCTGCACTGTGGCCAGGTGGGTATCAGAGGGCGCCTGGGCTGTGGGGCAAACCCAGGTGTCTGTGGCTGTCCTTGCTGTAGCGCCTCCCCCTCACCCTAACTCTTCTCAGAGACCTGCCTCTGCAGACTCGGGGCCTCCTCTCAGGCCACTGTGCTTCTCTTTCCCTCCCCACGCCAGGCCAGGTCTTCTCTGTCTGTCCCAGGACTCAGCACAGGCTCTCAATGACCAGGGGTGTACATGGGCCAGTGCAGCGTGGAGAGAGGGAGTCACTGCGCAGCCCTACACGCCCAGCCGGTCTCAGCACCAAGTCCGTCTTCTCTCTGGCATGATAGTTACAGTTCATCCTGACCAGAGTTCATAGCAACCATTATGATATCAGAAATAATTAACTAAGCTGGGGTTGAAGAGCCCCTTGGTGTCAGCTGTCCTGCTTGGGAAACTTCGGAAGAGTTTCTTTCATTTTTTTTCTTTTTTCTTTTCTTTTTTTTTTTTTTGGTAGAGGCAGAGCCTTACTTTATTGCCCTCTATAGAGTGCCGTGGCGTCACACAGCTCACAGCAACCTCCAACTCCTGTGCTTAGGTGATTCTCTTGCCTCCCCAGCCTCCCGAATAGCTGGGACTACAGGCGCCTGCCACAACGCCCAGCTATTTTTCTGTGTTGCAATTAGGCCAAGGCTGGGTTTGAACCCGCCACCTTCAGTATGTGAGTCTGGTGCCCTACTCAATGAGCCACAGGCGCCGCCTAAGAGTTTATTTCTTAATGGGCTGTATTTTCCCCCCATTTGCTGTTTAGCGTCATGGCTTGATCCTCCTTTGTGTTTGTGTCACACTGTACAAATCTGTGCATCTTCTGTATGAAGATCAGGGCACTGATAACATTTCGATCTCTTTCCTCTCAGACTGAACTTCTTGCTTTTTCTCTTTTTTAAGATGGAGTCTCACTATGTGGCCCTCGGTAAAGTGCCGTAGGGTCACAGCTCACAGCAACCTCAAACTCTTGGGCTTAAGTGATTCTCTTGCTCAGCCTCCCGAGTAGCTGGGACTACAGGCGCCCGCCACAACGCCCGGCTATTTTTTTGTTGCAGTTGTCATTGTTGTTTAGGTGGCCTGGGCCGGGTTCAAACCCACCAGCCTCGGTGTAGGTGGCTACCGCCCTAACCACCAAGCTACGGGCACCAGGGCCCCATTGGTAACATTTTTAAAAATACATTTTTTGGTTTATGTTCTGTTTTAAAATAACGTAAGTAAATGCACATGGAGCCAGCTCCCACCACCCCTTTCCTCGGCTGGCTTCTTCACTCAGTGCCACATCTCTACTGTCACATGCCATCAGGGAGTGGGGTTGCGGCACCCCACAGCGGGGCTCCCCCCCAGCCTGGCTGAGCAGCTTCCTATAGATGAACACTCAGTTGTTCCTGGCTCTGTGCTGTTGGAATAGTTCGGCTCTGAGTTGCTTTAGGAGCACACGGTCCCGTGCATGTTCTAGCGTGTCTTCGGATAGCTTCTTAGAAGTCAGATTTCTAGATCAAAAGGAAAATAACCATGTGACTTTGCCAGGCCGCGGCGCCTCCCTGCCCAGGAGCCACATTGTTATTTAGTGTCTGCGCTGCCCACAACCTTGCTGACAGACAGTGTCCTCAATTTTTCAGATGTTTGCCTAAAAGGGGAGAAATGGTAATTTTCATGTGGCTGTAATTTGTATTTCTCTTAACACGAGTAAAACTGAGCATCTTTTTCTGTGTTTAAAGGCGATTTGCATTTCATTTTATATGAACATTGTGCACATAATTCTTGCCCATTTTTTCTGTTTTACTTCCTTCTCAATTTTTAGCAGTTTCTTTCTGTCTTTCTTTTTTTTCTGACACAGAGCCTCAGGCTGTCACCCTGGGTAGAGTGCCATGGCATCACAGCTCACAGCAACCTCCAATTCCTGGGCTCAAGCGATTCTCCTACCTCTGCGTCCTAAGTAGCTGAGACTACAGGCGTAAGCCACAACGCCCGGCTATTTTTTGGTTGCAGCCGTCTTTGTTATTTAGTAGGCCCAGGCTGGATTCAAACCTGCCAGCTCAGGTGTATGTGGCTGGCGCCTTAGCTGCTTGAGCCAGCAATTTCTTTTCTTTTCTTTTTGAGACAGAGCCTCAAGCTGTCACCCTGGATAGAGTGCTGTAGCATCAAAGCTCACAGCAACCTCCAATTCTTGGGCTCAAGCGAGTCTCCTGCCTCCGCCTCCCAAGTAGCTGGGACTACAGGCTACAACGCCACAACGCCTGGCCATTTTTTTTGGTTGCAGCCGTCATTGTTGTTTGGCGGTCTGGGGCTGGATTCGAACCCGCCAGCACAGGTGTACATGGCTGGCGCCTTAGCCCACTGAGCCACAAGCTCTGAGCCACAATTTCTTATGTATTAAGAATATTAGCCCTTTATTTATAATAAGAGTTGAGTACATTTTCTCCATTTTGTCTCTTATAGTTTAACTTCTTACAGGGAGGTTTTCTCCCCTCCCCCATCCAAAATTACATAAACATTGATCCTTTATCGAGCCAGTAATTTTTTTTTTTATAGAGACAGAGTCCCACTTTATCACCCTCGTAGACTGCTGTGGTGTCACAGCAACCTCCAACTCCTGGGCTTAGGCAATTCTCTTGCCTCAGCCTCCCGAGTAGCTGGGACTACAGGCGCCCAACACAATGCCCGGCTATTTTTCTGTTTTGCAGTTTGGCTGAGGCTGGGTTTGAACCTGCCACCTTCGGTATATGAGGCCAGCGCCCTACTCCATAAGCCACAGGCACCGCCCACCCCTTATTAGTAATTTTTGAGTTTTTTAGTTTTCAAAATATCTAGAGTCCCTTGGCTTGGCGCCTGTGGCTCAAGTGACTAAAGAGCCAGCCACATACATCTGAGCTGGCATATTCAAATCCAGTCTGGGCCTGCCAAACAACAATGACGGCTGCAAGTAGAGTATCTAGAGTCCCTTAACCATAAATATATACAACTTTTATCTGTCAATTTAATAAAAGTCCGTCTGTGCCCCCTCAGTCTTCCGAGTAGTATCCTGTAACACACAGGCATGGCTGGTGGTGGTTTGGCCCCACCCTTGGGGCTTGTGACTGTGGTAGATTTGGGAGGCTGACACCCCCTGCCCTTCTACCCTTTGTGTCTGCAGCGTGGTGCCAGGCGGCTTCTGGGGCTGGTGTGGCAGCCTTGCAGCTTCTGCCGAGGCCTCTTGGACACCTGCTGCTCTGAGGTGCCATCTAGGGACACGGTCACCCTCTGGCGAGGGTTCGAGGCCCCTGAGCTCTCTTGAGAAAGGTTGTGTGTGGGGTGAAGGGGCATATGTGAAATCTATGTACTTTCTGCTCCATTTATTTATTTTTTTGAGACAGAGCCTCAAGCTATCACCCTGGATGGAATGCTGTGGCATCCCAGCTCACAGTAACCTCTAATTCCTGGGCTCAAGTGAGTCTCTTACCTCAGCCTCCCAAGTAGCTGGGACTACAGGCGCCGACCACAACACCTGGCCTTTTTTTTTTTTTGGTTGCAGCTGTCATTGTTGTTTGTCGGACTGGGCTGGATTCAAACCCACCAGCTTAGGTGTACATGGCTGGCGCCTTAGCCCGTTGAGCCACAGGCGCCAAGCCTGCTCCATTTTTCTATGATCCTCAAACTGCTGTAAAAAATAGACTGATTTTAAAAAATAGAATTGTTTTGCACATTGGCTTTAATTCTAGTGTTTGAAGTCTGTCCAGTCTTTTTTTTTTTCTGAGGCAGTCTCAAGCTGTCGCCCGGGGTAGAGTGCCGTAGTGTCACAGCTCACAGCAATCTCCAGCTCTTGGGCTTAGGTGATTCTCTTGCCTCAGCCTCCCAAGTAGCTGGGACTCCCACCACAACGCCCGGCTATTTTTTGTTAGTTATTGTTGTTTAGCTGGCTGGGGCTGGGTTCAAACCCGCCACCCTCAGTGTATGAGGCAGGCGCCATAACCACTGTGCTCCAGGTGCCGAGCCCGTCTGGTCTTTTTAGTCGTCTCTGCCCTGTCATTATGAGCAGTGACTTCTCACTCGTGTGTCTCGGGTTTTGCTGCTGTCCTCAGCTGCGTGTTGTCACCACTCTGGGTCCTCTGTTTGTGGGTTTCTCTGAGACCTGGGATGACAGTGCCCCTGCAGAGAGGGTGGTAGTCTCCTGCCAGGAGGCTAGAGGTGCCAGGTTGGAACCACCTAACGTCCAGCTATCAGTCAGAGTCCTTCGTCATCAAGGTCACCTGCCGGGCAGCCTGCTGCTGCCCTCCTAGGGGTGTCCTTTCCCTTTGTTCTTCTTGTCCTGGTTCTCACCCAGGTGACCTTCTGTGCCATCCTGTGGAACTGAGGTGGGACACACTGAGGTCTGGTCCCTCTCATCCTGGGCCCTGCCATGACAGCAGAGACTGTCCTATAGAGTGTGACACTGGAGTGGTGCTGGCTGTGTCCCCTGTGTCCCTCACCCCCCAGAGGCCATGGAGCACAGGTCTGGGCAGGAGGTGCTGGCCAGTCCCGTTGGGTGAAGCCACTTTGGTTCTCCCTGGTCGAGGCTGTCCTGCAGAATTTGGCCTGTGTGGGAGGTGAGCAAGTTCGTCCTCCCTCACCCAGCTCCACCACCCATCAGAGTCTGCGTCGTCTCTGAGGGGACCGAGGAGGATTCAGAGTTGTCAGAGGCATGAGAACAAAAGCCTCGTGAGGCCACCATGCCGTGGTTTAAGTTCATTTTGGGGGTGACAAAGGGATCGCCAGGGGACTTCACCCTGTGAACTGGGATGAAGATGTGGAATGAGGACACCATATTGAGGGTCACCAGTCCTTCACCAGCACCAGTGGGAGCCGGGGCTACCGACAGAGGGGACGGCTGGGGAAAATCTGGGTGTCCCTCTCCCTTCCCCAGTGACCACTCTCTAGGAACTTTAGAAATGGGTGTGTGTTTAGAAACCACCAGGTAGGTTTGTTTTCGAGCAAGCTCAGGGAGTAACTTGTAGGTTAATGTTTCTGCACCGCCTACCTATGCAGGGGCAGACCCCACGTCGGCAGAGGGGCAGGTGGGTGGGGCCAGCAGGGCAAGTGGGAGTTCAGACCACACAGCCACCAGGGCAGCATCTGCGGGGTTGGTGCCAAAAGCTAGGTCAGGGGTCAGAGCCAGAACTGGTTGGCAGCATGGGGTGGGGGGTATGACTGGGGCCCAGACCAGGTAAACTGTGGTCGGCGATCCCGAGTAGACCTGAGAGAGGGACAGACAGGGACAGCACCCACAGGCCGTGCCCATGGGGTGGAGCAGTGCCCATTCCTGAGCACCCCAGCCTTGGAGGTTGGGGGAGGGTGCTGCACTCCCCGCCACCTCCAAAAACCAAAATCAAAATCTTCCTCTCCTCCTCCTTTTAGAAGGTGCCCGGTGCCTTGGGGTCAGCAGGGACAGATCTATAGGGCTGCAGGGTTTGTTTTTTTCTTTTGATTACTCCAGGGGCAGAAGTTGACCTCTCAACAACAGGAGTAGCGCTTCCCTGGGTGGCAGAGAAAACATCCTGCTATCAAAAGAATTCTGTAGTTTCTTCTCAGGGTCTTTACCAATAAACCCCAGGAAGGCTGAAGCAGGTGTTAAGTGGATTGTGCGAGTGACACTGGAGTGGGTACCTGGGCCAGTGACTGCAGGGTGTGCATGGGGCTTCCACTCTGACCACTGGCATTTATCGGTCTTAAGAGCAAGTGGTGGGCGGCGCCTGTGGCTCATCGAGGAGGGCACCAGCCCCATATACCGAAGGTGGCGGGTTCAAACCCAGCCAGGCATTGTGGCGGGTGCCTGTAGTCCCAGCTACTCAGGAGGCTGAGGCAAGAGAATCGCCTAAGCCCAGGAGATGGAGGTTGCTGTGAGCTGTGTGACGCCACTGCACTCTACCGAGGGCTATAAAGTGAGACTCTGTCTCTTAAAAAAAAAAAAAGAGCATGTGGTTAGAGAATGGCGTGTGGCATCTTTTTCACCAACATTTGGAAGAGAATAAAAGCAGAGCAGCCTGCCAAGGAGCCCGCAGGCCGTGATGAAATCAGTGAGGCCAGTGGTAGCTGGCAGGACCTGACCCTGTGAGTCGCATGAGCCTGGGTTTTAATTAACGCCCTAATTCACTGCCTTCCTTCCTCCTCCTCTGCAGCACCTGACGATTCTATCTGAACTTGGGATCTTGGTCAGCGGGACACTGACTGCTGCCCTTAGTGTCCAGGCCCAACCACTGCTCCCTCTTTCCCCCAGGGTCTGCGTCCACTGTGGCCTCATCTGACCCGGCCCTGCAGGTCCATGGCAAGTCTTCTCCCCACCGGGTCCTGGGTTTCTGACCCTTCTCTGCCAAGTCCTGCTCAGATACCCCGAGAAGGGGTCCCCCAGTGTCCTGGCAGCACTGTCACGTGATCCAAACAGATTTTTCTGCTCAGCAAGGTCGCTGTTGCCAGTCTGTCCTCAGCTGGCAGGTTCTGCCTGCGTGTGGCCAGCTAGCATCATCTTTTAAGGTGCGGCTCTCGGAAGTCTGACCTCACCACTGGTGAGTGGTGGGACTTGGGGCCCTCAAGTCTTCTCTGGCAGTGAGGATTGTGCCCAGCGTGTCCCCACAGGCTTGAGGCTTGGCTCAGAGGAACCAGTATTGGAGGGGGGGGTGTCACTTCATCTGCAGCACCAATGCTGTCTGTGGGCCACGAGCAATTTGCTTTAGCACAGGCCATGGGGTTTTTCTCTTCCCCCGGTTTGCATGCAGAGAAACTCCCTGACACTCAAATGCCAGTGGCTTTGCCATCCTGGGGAAAGTCCCCCCAGTGGAGACCTTGCACAGGGGGCTGTTCCTGGTGTGAGTGGCAAGGGTCTTCCTGACCCTGTGCCACTGTGACTCTCAGGATGCTGGCCTCCCTGTTGGGTGTAGGTGCAGTGGGGCAGGGGGTGGCTCAAGTCACTCTTTTCCCTGTAATGAAGGACAGATGGCTGTGGAAAGACCCTGGACAAATCAAAGGGACTCTTTAACCAGTGCCACGTAAAGCCAGCATGAAGTTCTGCTGACCTTCCTTGCTGTGAGTTTGCTAGATTCCTCTCCAAAGGCCCCACAGCTCATGGAGGGCTGAGCTTCTGGCTGGTGCCTGTCTGGGGTCAGGGCCCATTCAGCTATGCTCAGGATGCCACAGTGCTGCTCCAAGAGTCACTGACCCTCAAAGGTTTTTGTTTTCTTTTTTGAGGCAAAGCCTCAAGCTGTCCCCCTGGATAGAGTGCTGTAGCATCACAGCTCACAGCAACCTCCAATTCCTGGGCTCAAGGGAGTCTCCCGCCTCCACTTCCCAAGTGGCTGGGACAACAGGCGCCTGCCACAACACCCGGCCATTTTTTGTTTGCAGCCGTCATTGTTGTTTGGCGGGCCCAGGCTGGATTCGAACCTGCCAGCTCAGGTGTATGTGGCTGGCGCCTTAGCTGCTTGAGCAACAGGTGCCGAGCCACCCTCAAGGGTTTTGCAATGATATTTAGCGATGATCATGGTCACAAACAGGGATTGGATCAAAGTCGCTCCCTGTCTGCACTGTGTAGTGTGCGTCTGGTGCCCTCCCTGTCTGCACCGTGCAGTGTGCGTCTGCTGCCCTCCATGCACCGTGCAGTGTGCATCTGGTGCCCTCCCTCCATGCACCGTGCAGTGTTCATCTGGTGCCCTCCCTGTCTGCACCGTGCAGTGTGCGTCTGGTACCATCCCTCCATGCACCGTGCAGTGTGCATCTGGTGCCCTCCCTGTCTGCACCGTGCAGTGTGCATCTGGTACCGTCCCTCCATGCACTATGCAGTGTGCGTCTGGTATCGTCCCTCCATGCACCGTGCAGTGTGCGTCTGGTGCCCTCCCTGTCTGCACCGTGCAGTGTGCGTCTGGTGCCCTCCCTCCATGCACCATGCAGTGTGCGTCTGCTGCCCTCCATGCACCGTGCAGCGTGCATCTGGTGCCCTCCATGCACCGTGCAGTGTGCGTCTGGTGCCTTCCCTGTCTGCACCATGCAGTGTGCGTCTGCTGCCCTCCATGCACCGTGCAGTGTGCATCTGCTGCCCTCCATGCACCGTGCACTGTGCGTCTGGTGCCCTCCCTGTCTGCACCGTGCACTGTGCATCTGGTGCCCTCCATGCACCGTGCACTGTGCGTCTGGTGCCCTCCCTGTCTGCACCGTGCACTGTGCATCTGGTGCCCTCCATGCACCATGCAGTGTACATCTGGTGCCCTCCCTCCATGCACCATGCACTGTGTGTCTGGTGCCCTCCCTACCTCTGTGCAGTCTGTGGTGCATCTGGTGCTGTCTGTGCCTGCACCATGCAATGTGTGCTAGTGGAGAGACATGTCAGGCCCAGCCTCAGCCTCAAGGGCCCAGGGCCATGCTGGGCAGACAGCTCCCCAGCCATTGTATAGCCCGGGCTGAGTATAACAGCCCTGAGTATACACATAAGTGTCACAGGGCAAGTGGGTGCAGGTGAGAGGCCTCCCAAAGGATCATGGAGGACAAGAGGCTAGGCAAGGCTAGCAGGATGGGGTGGGTGGTGGATGGTGGGGCTAGGGGTGGGTGTGAGGCTTGTGCGGGGGCGGGGGGAAAGGGAGGGCATTCCACAGAATGGGCCTCTGGCTAGTGACCTATTTTGATTCCACCTTTGGGGACACTTCCTCTAATATTTTACTAAACATGTCATGGAAGTAGTCACATTCCCTGAGTGCAGCCTGCAGACAAGAGGTTTTCTCCCAGAGACTTAAGGAACAGGTGAGGCTTTGGCAGCCACCCATGCTCCTCTGGCAGGACCAGGACACAGCCCCTCGCATCCTGACCGGTCCCAGCTCTGTTCATTCTCCAACTTCTTAGCACAGGTCTTGGCTGGTGGCCTGGCCGTGCATAGAGGGCTCTCGCGGAATTCTTCTGTCACTTATTTTCTTGGTGCTGTCCAGTCTGGGTCTGCTAGGGTCTCCTGGTGTCAGATAAACCCTTCTGGGTGAGGCTGAGAAGGATGACTGCTGTCCCTCCCTCGAGGAGCAAACTACCTTGACCCCCCTTGCCGTGAGGGTTGGAAAGAGTGAGATGGCCATGGCGAGGGCTACACGCCAGGTGCTGCGGACTTTGCCGGTCAGTGCAGTAAAGCCCTGTGTCCAGAGCAGCCACCGCCTCTGGAGACACTGCTTGGCTGAACTGGGTGCTCACAGTCCACTGCCAGGACCAGCTGCTGCCTTCCAAGTGAACTGAGTGGGGTCACCACAGGGACCACGCCTGGGCCCTGGAGTCTCTGGTGGTGCAGGTTTCCAGAACTGCTCCTGTCTCCACTGGGGTATGGGTGTGGTTTTTGGGGTTCTGTTTGGGATCCCATGTGTGGCTCTTCCTCCTCCTGGTGGGGCTCTGACAGCTGCTGCTCTCACACTCTGCACCCAGGGAGCAGGCTTCCTCCATCACCCAGATGTTCACTGGGACCTATGAGGGTATTCGGGGTCCTGTACCCTGCGGTCTTAAAAGACCCAGGCACTGTACTCTCCAGGTATGGCCCCTGTGGCATGTGGTGCAGGCCCCTGGGGGCAGAATCCGGGGAACATTTGTAACCAACAGTTGGGGGCTGTATTTCCCAATGGAGGTAAGCCCTGCACTCCTTGCTTGGCTCCAGGCCTGTGATCCAGCTGAGCTGTGGTCACTGGCGACGGGCTGAGGGTCCACTGTGGCCTCTGCTCTCAGGTATTGTCTGGTCACCACTCAGGCTCCACCTTGGTCATGGACCATGCGTCTCTCACCTCCAGTAGCCTCTCCCCTCCTGGAATCCTGTCACTGTTGCTCTGGGGGCCCAAGTCATGGAAGTGACCCCTCCAGTGCTGGTGGTGGACAGTTGCTACCAAATGCTCCAATGCACCTTGAACCATCATAGCAAAGAGCTGTCCTTGGGGTCCTGTGGGCAGAGGCTCTCAGGGCTCCAAACCTTGTCCACTCTGACGTTCTGCCTCCTGGATACTTGTTCCTCCAGGATTGCCAAGGCCATTACAGTGTTCTCTCCTCACTGGCCACAGCCACTGTGTGTCCAGGTGTCCACAGGTCAACTCCACGGCCAGCTCCTTTCTGGCCCAGGACCTAGAATTTCATGTCAGGGAAGAACATTTTCATATCAATATAATGTCCACTGTCCAGCCTTGGCCTCCAGCCTCCTCAAGTCTCAGCCTTGAAAACTCACTCCTCGGGGTGCTCCTCCAGCTCTGGCTTCCCTGGGAGCCTGTGGGGTCTGGGGCCTCCCGCCCAGCATGGGCCACGCTTCCTGCCCCAGCTCCCTGCCGCTGGTCTGCAGGGTACGAGGCAGCAGTGAGGCCCTGCCTCAGGGAAGGTTTTTAGTGTTTTCAGGTAAGAAAGGCTGCCCTCCAGCGGCAAGAGTTGGAGGACCTTCTCCCAGCCAGAATGTCCACCCAGGTATCCCTACCCAGGTCTTTTCCTACCAGGGCCCTGATTTTGGCATGAGAGACCAGTCAGGGCCATGAACGCCATCCCCTCTCTGGCTCTCCTGGCTGGACAGCCTGTCCCTGGACCTCCTTATGTGCTGTCATGGGGCCTGCAGACTTCAGCTGTGCCCTGAGCAGAGAGCGAGGCCCCCTGTGCTTTCATGTTCTTTTCTAAGGTCACCCAGATTGTCAGCATGGCCACTTCAAACCAAACCGCTCATGCCTCCCTGCATCACATCCCAGCCCAGAGCAAGTGAGCCTGCAGCATCCTGGGGATGTCATCACCCTGTGTCTGCTCAGAAGCGCCTGTCCTCATCTGATGATGCCAGATCCTCTTTCAGAGCCCACCCATCCTGGTTTCCAGCTCCCACTCTTGGCTGACTACAGTATCTAACCTAGTTTCAGAATCCTACCCTGGGTTTCAGATCCCACCCTGGGGGCCAGATACCACCCTGGGGTCCAGAATCCCACCCTGGGGTCTAGAATCTACCATGGGGCCCAGAACCCTGTAGCTCACCCCACCCCCAGGCAGACTTGAGACAAGGGACCCAGAGAAGAATGGGGACTGGGAAGACTGAACCGGGGAGTGACAGGGAGCCCGCCATGGAGGCCACGCTGTGTGCCGCCTGTGCTGTGTGGTGTCTGGGTGCTGTGCCCCTGGAGCTTCAGAAGAGCGTGGAAGGCGAGCCTCCGGTGTCTGTCCCCGGAAGAAGGGCTGTGTCCCTGCCTCCTGATGCTACTTGCCTGGCCCAGGGCCATTAGCTTCCTGCACATCGGGCTCTGTGTATGCCGAGTAGGTCCCTGAGGCCTCCACCCTGTGGTAGCTGCAGAGCCAGAGCACGTAGCTGGCCGCCTGGCCGCTGGGTCACGTGCAGCACATGCACTACCCTGCTGGGTGGTGTCAGGACCTATGTGGCCCAACGCCAAGGTCATGTATAAGGGCCCACCTGGCACGAGGCTGAGGCTGGCTGGTTACTGGCCGTCCATTTGTTCTCAGCTCAGCCTCTCCATCATCTGGCCTGGGCCATCTCTTCATCTTTTGAGTGTAGCAGGGCATCAGCTCCTTGGTGCAGGGCACCTGCTGGCTGCAGAGAAGGCAGTTGTGTTCTGTCAACCCGTGTGAAAGGGTGCTGTCTCCAGCGCTGCCCAGGGTGGGGGACAACACCTCCCTTGGTGCACTGCCCGGCATGAATGCAGTGCATTCTCTGCTACGGCCCCGGACTGAGTGTGCCAGCCAGCAGTGCACAGAATGCTGCTGTGTCCGCAGCGCATACAAGGAGGGCAGAGGGATGGGGGTGTTCAAACAAGAGGGCCTTACACCCAGGGGCATTCTCCAGGGCCAGGCGGGAGCCTGCCAGATCCAGAGCTCTGAGCACCTGCCAGCCCAATCAATGATGCTGCTTCCCTGGTCCTGCTCCAGGTTAGTGACTCCAGGGGCTGTCAGGGCGTTTGGGGGCTGTTTGGCGGCGGTGGTGGTGAGTGCGCGTCACGCTCTGGCCAGGCTACTCATCATGGGTCCCAGGCCCCAGAAACGGTCGGTGCTACTGTGGAGTCTCCCTGTGGACCAGGGGTACATCTCTGTGGTCCCCACAGGGCAGTGCCACCAAGGGAGGGAGAGGCGGCATGGCAGGTGTCATCAGAGGACCCGGCCTCCCTCAAGGCAGCTGCCCACATCCTCCTGGGGTGAACCTTGGAGAGGAGTCACCTGTGTGTGAAGGTGGCAGAGACGCTGCCCAATGTCCACCGTGTGCTCCTCATGTGTCCTGGTGTCCGTGGGGGGTGTGCAGACCACCAGTATCCGTTACATAGAGCAGTGGGGGAAAGGTGCTCAGTGGTTGGAAAATCACATTTTGTCTTGGGGGTGGTGCTGTTAAAAATATATACAGACACTCCTCAGCTTACGGTGGGGTCACATCCCCATAGACCAACCATAGGTAGAAAATAAAAAATGCATTTAATGCCCCAGTAACCCCAGTACATGGTCGAGCCATTGTGAGCCAGGGGCTGCCTGGACTCCAAATGGAGCTTCAGGAGCTGCTTCTTGGGCTCCTTGTGGGCAATGCTGGGGGGAGTCCTGCTGAGCTGGCTCCAGCAGTGGAACATCCCAGAGCCACGCCTTGGTCCTCCATATGCCCAGCCTGGACTGCTGGTGTCTCACCCCGTGGGGAACTGTCAGATGCTGCTGTCCTGTCGGGCTTAGCAGCTGTTTGCACCAGTGACAAATGTGTTAGTGGTTCTGCTTTGTGCACCTTCCGTGCTGTGCCCATTAAAAGAGCATCCTTTGGCTTTAGCTGAACTGCTTCCCTCCCTCCCCCCCCCCCGCCCCCGCTGTCCTCTGAGAGGCCACTGGGTGCCGTCCCCAGCTGGTGCCTGCAGAATGGCTGCCGTGGGGCATCACCACGAGGTAGGTGCCTTTGGTGCTGTGGGCTCCGCACCTCCCGGGGGGTTGTGCTCAGGTTTCAGGAGTTCACACCGGGAGCCTCTGCTCGGAGCTGTCATTTTACCGAGGATGAAGGAGCAAGAGTCAGGGCCCTGGAAGATGCCAGTGTTCTCACGTTTCTCAGTAAGCAGCATTTAGCATGGTGACCATGGCCACAGCCAGGCCAGCCGAGCTGCCCTGTGTGGGAGGGGAGGCCCAGTGACTCTGGCCCCTCCAGGAGTCTTGAGGTTTGGCTGCTGTGACGTCTGGTGTACCCAGGACCAGCCCAGGATGTCCAACCTCTGGGCCTCCCAGAGCTGGCTGTTCTTCAAGTGGCTGGTGGTTGTGGGGCTGTGATGAGGGCACTGCTGAGACAAGGCAGGTGGTATGTCAGAGCTGCGGCCAGGGCTGTACAGGGTCCACCCACTGCTCTCACTGGCCCTGCAATTCACAGGCATTGGGATTTCCAGAAAGAAAGCTGACTATGGATTGGGAAGTTGACCTTTTTTTTGGCCTTTTTGTGTCAGGGTAGAGCTGAGGTTTAAAAAGTGGATGGAATTGGCTCGGTGCCTGTACCTCAGCGGTGAGGGTGCCAGCCACATACAGTAGAGCTGGCGGGTTTGAATCCAGCCCACTGCTAAACAACAGTGACAACTACAACAAAAAAATAGCTGGGTGTTGTGGTGGGCACCTGTAGTCCCAGCTACTTGGGAGGCTGAGGCAAGAGAATCACTTGAGTCCAAGAGTTGGAGGTTGCTGTGAGCAGTGACGCCATGGCACTCTACCGAGGGGGACATAGTGGAACTGTCTCCAAAAAAATATAAAGAAATAAACAAAGTGAAAGGAATTGCTGAAGACATCCAACCAGGACAGCCTGAGCACCATCCCCCTCCCCCCCATACTCCCTGGAACACCAGAGGAAGTGTAGAGTCCTCTCTAGGGCAGTTAACAGGAATCGGAGGAAGAGAGCTAGCTGGAAGAGAGAGAGAGAGAGAATCGGGGAGGAAGAAAGAGGGATAGAGGGAGGAAGAGGGAGGGATAGAGGGCAGAAGTGGGGAAGAGAGAGGGCAGAGAGGGGAGAAGGGAGACGGAGGGAGAGAGAAAGGGAGTTAGGGACACCGATCTGGGTTTCAGGAGCTGAGTGGTAGAACCGGGTCTCCACAGTCTCAGTGGCAGGTGCTGGGGGGGGATGGCCAGCACTGTCCTCTTGGGACAGGAAAGGACCACACTTTGCTGAAGGCAGCTGCAACCCAGACCCTGCACAGAGCTCAGACGCTTAAGTGGCTGCACCGCAGGAGGTTGGACTGAAAATGTCCATTGGGACCTAGAGACGACTGGACCTTGCTGTTCACAGTGACTGGGGTGGGAGCCTGAAAATGTCCATGGGGACCTAGAAGTGACCGGACCTTGCTGTCCACAGCAGCAGGGTGGGGCAACGCACCAGGTGGACTCCGCACGGTCAGGCCATTGCCAATCCCAGGCTTGAGGCTGGAGGTTGGGGAGACGGTCCAGGCAGGCCCTTGGCAAGACCCTCCAACAGAGGCGGAAAAAGCAAGTCATAAGTTAACACCATTCGCAGGTTTTAAACATGTTCACTTAGCAAGTTCGTAACAGACGATTCTCTCGCCTGCTGGGGGGAGCCTGTCAGACTCCTGCACAACTGTGACCACTGCTGGGTTGTGGGCCGGGCATGTGGTTCACGCCTGTAGTCCCAGCACTCTGGGAGGCCAAGGCTGGAGCATCCCTTGAGTTTAGGAGTTTGAGACCAGTCTGAGCAAGAGCAAGACCCTGTCTCTACTAAAAATAGAAAAACTAGCCAGGCGTGGTGGTGGGCACCTGTAGTCCCAGCTACTTGGGAGGCTAAGATGAGAGAATCACTTCAGCCTGAGAGTTTGAGGTTGCTGTGAGCTATGATGCCATGGCAATCTACTGAGGGCAAGAAAGTGAGACTGTCTCAAAAAAAAAAAAAAAAACAAAAATGGTAAATAAAGCTAGGCGCCTGTGGCTCAACGGGCTAAGGAGCCAGCCACATACACCTGAGCTGGTGGGTTCGAATCCAGTCCGGACCTGCCAAACAACAATGACAGCTGCAACCAAAAAATGGCCAGGCGTTATGGCTGGCACCTGTAGTCCCAGCTACTTGGGAAGCAGAGGCAGGAGACTCACTTGAGCCCAGGAGTTGGAGGTTGCTGTGAGCTATGATGCCACGGCATTCTCTCTAGGGTGACAGCTTGAGTCTCTGTCTCAAAAAAAAAAAAAAGGTAAATAAGAGAAACCCAAGAAGCCTTACATAGGTAGCCCTGAGGTGGTCAGGTTACAGTTTGGTTTATACATTTTAAGGAGACAGGAATTGTAAGTGACATCAGAAATCAGTACGTGGAAGGTTTGCATCAGTTCACCCTAAAAAGGACTTCTCAAAGTGGGGCTTTCATAGCAGCTGGGTTTAGAGGTTCTTTGCTTTGTGCTTGGTTAAAGAAAGTTGTCTAAATGCTCAGACTTGGTGGGAAGAATGCTTGAACTCAGAGGTCTGCATCTGTCCTGTAGGTCCAGACCAGAGTCAGGTTGGAGAGGAAGCTATGGTCTACTGGACTGATAAAAAACCTATTTAATGACATCTTAGGGTCTGCAAGACCTGACTTAACCTTTGCCTGCATGGCCTTGGGCCTGTTTCAATGTGCATACATTTGAAAGTGAAAATTTTTCTGATTCTAAATATGAAAAAATATTACTTATTTGAAAAAAAATTTTTTTTTGAGACAGAGTCTTACTCTCTTGCCCTGGGTAGAGTGCCATGGCATCATAGCTCATAGCAACCTCAAACTCGTGGGCTCAAGGGATCCTCTTGTTTTAGCCTCCCAAGCAGCCAGGACTATAGGCGCCCACCACAATGCCCACTAGTTTTTCTATTTTTAGTAGAAATGGGATCTTGCTCTTGTACAGGCTGGCGTTGTTTGTCATTAAAAAAAATATATAATTCAGGGCGGTGCCTGTGGCTTAATGG
>CAUYON010056644.1:0-10757 GCA_963573935.1 Arctocebus calabarensis
AGGGTTTGTGCCGGAACGGGCTCAGAGGGTTGCGTCGCCGCGGGCGCCGCGGGGGCCGTGTAAAGGGGTCCCCAGCCGGGGTTGTGCTCATCTCGGCCCCCCCCCCCCCCCCCCCCCGCCGCGCCAGGTCTCCCGTGGGTATCTACCTTCGCCTGTTGACTTTGAGAGTTCACAGTCACTTTTTTGACCGTAACCACATTTAAAGGGCATCTCTAAAGATCAAAGTTGAATTCGCCTCCCACAGAGAATGATTTTACTGCTGAAAAGAAAAAAGTGCTGAATCTGGAAACTCACAGGATGAGAGGCAGAAGGCCCGTCTGAGCTCCAGGAAGAGAGAACTTGACAGTACATTTTTCTTTCTGTTTCTTTGCAGCAATCAACTTTTTCTAGATGACAGAGGAAACCCCAATGTGCACAATTTCTTCACATTGGACCCTCCAGGATCAACCTGCTCTCAGATAATAAAGGGGTAGCCTGACCACTATGGTGGCCCCACGGTGTCAGATGGGCAAGACAGAGTGGAGATGAGATGTCGAGGCTACTAAGGTGAAAACTTAGTCTCTTCTGTGAGACGGAGCCAGGATTTTGCTGCCAGTCCTCATGGGTGGGAAGGGTTAAGCAGAGTCCTCCCTAGCTGGAAAGGGAGGCACGAACCCAGAGGGTGATGCTGTGGGCAGAAGCAGCAGGGGCTGCAGTCCAGGAGGGCCACACGGCGCACCAGCAGAAGTGCTGTCCCACGGACTGCCTCGAGTCTCTATTCTCCCTGATCTCACTGGAGTGGCTGCCCCAATCATGAAAAGTACTGGGACACTGCTACCGGGGGCTGCGTTGCTACTGCTCTGAGTCCCATCCCCTCCTCTGCCCCGGGATTGCTAAAGGGCCAGTGGTGGGTACGGTGGCTCCCCTGGGACCCCTGCTCCAGGACAAGGGGCTGGGGCGCTGGTGCTGTCCCTTGCTGGTTGTTACCGAGTCCAGTGTTGTCCTGACGTGGGGAAAGGCTTACTGGTCCTGGCAGCAGTGCCACAGGGGGATGGGTGAGGGTCTGGGCTCCGCTTTGGGCAGCCTCCTTCCTGCACAGGGCCCTGGCCTGGCAGAAGACAGGGTCAAAAGGCAAAGGGCAAAGGCGGCTAAGTGCCTCCCGCAGTCTTCACCCTGCAGGTCACTGCCGTCAAGTTCTGTTCTGACAAAAGGCGCCGGCTACCAGCTGGGCCACTGCCAGTGGGGCAAGTCACCTCATCTCTGGGTTCCTGGACACTGTACATCATCTGCTACTGAAGGTTCCCTGCTCCTTGAAGATGACAAATGGCCAGACTTCCCTGACCATAGAGGGCTGAGAGCGTGGAAGGAGCAGCCTCTGCAGGTGGCTGCACTGCTTCCTGAGAGTCTGAACCTTACTCTCTGGGGATGAGAGAACAGCCCAGAGCCACAGGACACGGGTGGCCATAACCTCCATGTGCAATTTAAAATTGAGACTTCCTATTGTTTGAGAGAGAGGCTGCTAAGAGTTTCCCTCCAGGCCTGGTCTTTATGGGAAGCTAAACCAAGAGGCTCTCAATCTGGGTGTGTGAGGACGAGGACTTTGAGTGACTAAAAGAAGGTGACCATGAGGCTGTCCAGATGAGAATGGATGGGCTTCCTGGGGCCAAATTGACACTTACTCTACCCGGGTGGAGACGGCATGTTTTACAACTTTTCGTAAGCTCTGGGGAGAGAGGGAAGGGTGGGTTGCCTGTGTCCTTGGGTGTTTCTTTGACTGCTGGGTCCATGGAAAATTTCCCACCCTTTTTCTCAAAGACAAAGACCAGTTCCTTTTTCTTTTTTCTTTCTATTTTTAGTAGAGATGAGTCTCACTGTTGCTCAGGCTGGTGTCGAACTCCTGAGCTCAGGTGATCCACCGGCCTTGGCCTCCCAGAGTTCTGAAGCTCTCAGCTCCCTGGGGAGGGCAGCCCTGTTAGTCCATTCATTGTTTTTATCCCCCATTGCTTGCACACTTCCTGGCACCTAGCAGGTGTGCAATAAATTATTTCAATGAATAAAAAACCTCAGCACGGCCCACCCCTCTCCCATCAGTCAGACTTCTGGTTCTCCCTCTGTGCTTTGAGCAGTTTCAGGGAAGCTTTGTCCCCTAGGTTTGTCCATTTTTTTTTTTTAAACCAGCCACACCCAGCGACCATTTCTTGTTCAAATTCAAACAGATGCCACTGACTGCTCTCCAAACAACTGCTTGAAGTCCTATTCCTAGAAGCTATGATCTTATCCGACAGTTCCCTCATGTGACAGTTGCCATGGCAACCGGGTGCCCTGACAATCACAGGAAGCCCAGGAGGAAACACACTCGGGGCCTGTGCTCTCACCCTTCCAGCAACCCCCGAGGAGCACCCGGGGAGGATAAGGAGGAGGAGGGGAGCAAGACCCCCCTGTTGTGCAGCCCCACGCGTGCACACAGGGGCTGGCAGGTGTCTGAGCCCTTCAGTAGGGCCGGCACCGGGCAGGGAGAATGCCATTTCTACATGAGGGACGGAGCAGGAAGAGCACCAGCGGCCCCATTTTCTTTCATTTCCTCCTAGGGCCTGGGGAAGGGGAAGGTCCAGTCCCTGCCCCGGGTCTCCCGAGCTGCTTCCTCTCCGTGATTCATGGCTGCTCAGTGACCTCACGCCCATCAAGTCGGGGGCTGCTGGGCCCCGAGGCCTGAGGGTGCAGTATTTCCAACAGGCACTTCAGGACAAGGTGTTCAGCTCTTTTGTGGCCTGGGGACATGTGGTTACCATATTGTTGTAGCGGCATGTGGCAGATACCTTGTGGTTGGAAGTCGGGGAAGGAGGGGGCCCAGAGAGGTCTATTTTCTGCACGGCCTCAGCAGCCTGGCCTTGCCTCTGCGGCTGCCATTTCATTCTAACCCTCCTGTCCCCTCTCACCATGATCCGTTCATTTTCAGTCATCGGTACTTACTCCTTCCCCACGGCCCTGTTCTTCCCCTAATTTGCTCCCTCTCCTGCACTAATGCTTCATTTGCTAACCTGCACTCCTAACCTTTAGACAGGCATTTAATATACATTTCTCCTCCCCCCCCTTTTTTTTTGGAGAGAGTCTCTCTCTGTTGCCCAGGCTACAGTGTTGTATTCAGCCTTGATTACAGCAACCTCAAACTCCTGGGCTGAAGCCATCCTCCTGCCTCAGCCTCAGCAGGACTACAGGTCCCTGCCATAATGTCTGGCTAATGTTTTTATTTTTAGTAGAGACATGGTCTCACTTTGCTCAGGCTGTTCTCCAACTCCTGAGATCAAGGCATCCAGGCACCCTGGCCTCCCAGAGCGTTGAGATTACAGGTGTGAGCCACCGTGCCCAGCCTATTTTATTAATTAATTAATTAATTTGAGACAGAGTCTCACTCTGTGGCCTTGGGTAGAGTGCCATGGCATCATCATAGCTCATAGCAACCTCAAACTCCTCAAGCCATCCTCCTGCCTCAGCCTCCCGAGTAGCTGGGACTATAGGTGCCCAGCACAACACTTGGCTAGTTTTTCTATTTTTAGTAGAGATGGGGTCTTGCTCTTGAACTCCTGAGCTCAAGCAATCTTCCTGCCTTCGTCCCTGCCCTCTTCCCCCTCTCCTTCCCTTCCTTCACAGTCTTACTCTGTCACTGCCCTGGGCAGAGTGCCCTCATGTCACAGCTCACAGCAACCTCAAACTCTTCGCCTCAAGTGATCCCCCTTGCCTCAGCCTGCTAAGTAGCTGGGACTACAGGCGCCCACCACAGCACTCAACTAGTTTTTCTAGTTTTAATAGAGACGGGGGTCTTGCTCTTGCTCAAGCTGGTCTAAAACTCCTGAGCTCAGGCAGTCCATGTGCCCTGACCTCCCAGAGTGCTAGGATTACAGGTGAGAGCCACCGCACCCAGCCTAATACAGATTTCTTGATTCCTGTTAATATTGATGGGAAAATCAGCTTTATTCCCACTTTGCTCAGTCCAGCCTCCCCTGCCTCTTTGCATAATCAAATCCTGTTCATTCACCAAACTCTCCAGCACCGCAGACTCCACCACCTCCTCTGGAAGGGCCTGCCTCCTCTAGCCCGCTGCAGGAAACTCTCGCCCCACTGAGGTCTGCTGTGCTCTGACTCCGCCACTCTGTCCCAGACCGCTTGTCGCATTGCTTTCATTTTTCTTTATCCCTTGCCTTCCATGTGGTTTTTCATAGGCTTATGTTCTGTCTTGAGCTAGACTGTAAATCCCTCAAGGATGGATTTTCTTTGTGCTTTCCTATAGCCGTTATTGCCACTTACTAGCTGCCTTGGTCCTCTCACCTCTGAAATGGGCACAGTGATGGAGCCTTCTTCAAAGGGCTGGTGTGAGAGTTGAGTGAAGGGGCCCCTGGGCTGAGAGCCAGAGCAGTGTCCCCTGTGAGAAGCTGCCTGTGAGCCAGAGTCAGCATCTGAACTCCATACCTGCTGCACATCTTGTGACCTTGGTGCTTCAGTTTCCTTTTCAGTAATAAAGAGAGAATAACTAACTTGTGCCTATCATGTAGTAAATACCCTAAATGTACTCTCTTTATTGACGTGGACAGATTTTAATACAGGAAGACACCACGTTGCTCTGGGCTTGCTTTTGTACCTTTTACATAAAGGGCTGAACTCTGCAAATCCTCATCTAGGGCCTCACCCTTAAAATCTAGGTTGATTCTACAGCCCCATTTGCCTGGAACGGTTCCACCTTATGCCTGCTAGAGCTTCCTTTCACTCTTAAAATCACTCTGGTTTGGAGGATGCATTCATCGTACGGTCGCCGACCTATGAGTGAGCTCAGATAGCTCAGTGGTTGAGCGGCCCTGTGGTTGTCACCCTACCTCTCCCTTCTAGAGAAGGGGGTAAGGGGAGCCGAGGACAGCCTCGAGGTCTACACACGAGAAGCCAAACTCAGACACCATGTCCGGGGCACAGCTGGTTCCACAGTCGGCAGCCACCCTCCACGCAGTCACCCACTGGGTTGGCCTTCATCCTGGTGAGACCTTCATGCCAAACCTAGGCAGTCTGGCACTGGGGCCTCCTGTCTCCCTGCATCCATCCACAGGAAAAGCAGATATTTTGTGAACAAGCCCTGCCCTAGCCCTCCAACGAAAACATCTCAGTGGGATTACATGGAGATGTTTTCCTTGTCAATCTCAGTAAAGCTCTCTGAGCAGAAAACCCAGCTGAAAGCCACTGAGCTTTCCTAGGGGCTTGAAACTGGCTTAGTTACTGTATAAAGGCACTTAGTGTTCCGTTCTTGGAAGCTTCTGCAGGTACTGGCCTTGCCTAGCAGGAGTCAAGCCCGTCTGTCTGTCTCAAGGACACATGTCATAGTGGCAGTGAGGTTTAATCCTTGACATTCCAAAAACTTGTGGGAATGGGGAACTAACTTTCCAGGCTATGGGATGCCCCAAATCTCGGCAGAACCTTCTTAGCTCCTCTTCTTGCTCAGTTCTACCTACTCCGAGATCTATTGTCAAAGGCTTTCCAATTGTTTTCTGCTTGGTTTGCTGGGTAGTTGAAAATGCCTGTGTTCCTTACGGGGTTGGAGGCATTCATGAGAAGACCAAGTCCATGATGCCGGCTTCCCAGTCCCAACTTCTTTCCAGAAACTATGGTAGCAAAATGCCCAGGGGAACCTTGTGTTTTCTTTGCTCCTTCTAACTCTGAACCAAGAACGTCTCAGGCCCAACATCATCAGAATGGCTTGTAAAATGTGTCGATGATTCATACTCTTCAGCATCAATTTTACAATAAAATCAGAACTAAGCAACAAAAAGTTTACCTAACCTTTTATTCATTTATACAGAAAGAAGCTGAACTCTTTAATTTAGTCCAGAGGAAACTTCTGACATGATAGGACTGTTCTAAAAGTCTGTGTGAATTCAGAGGGTTCTAGCCACATGTGGCTACTAAGGACCTGATTCATGACTAGTGTGACTGAGGACCTGAATTTTTAATTCTCCTTAATTTTAATTAAAATAGCCACATGTTAGAAGACGCACCATAGTGGACAGCACAGGCCGTAGACACTTGTGTTTAGTGGCCAGACTATGTGCTACTCATGCAGAGGTCATGTCCTGCCTCACAAGGAGATCACACAAAGGGCCCCCATCTACTCATGCATGCATTCAACTAACAGATATTTATTGGGCATCTTCTATATGCCAGGGACTGTGATAAAAGTCAGAAATATGTCCAGGGAAAAATGATGCTATAGAGTTTTAATGGCATTTGGTAATCACTATCAAACTAGGTGAATTGTAGGGCTTTCCCTCCACTGATCTGGCTATGTCTCTGCAGTGAGGTCACTGGTGACCGTTGTGCATATCATCCTGGGAATAATTTGATCTCTGTGGATAAGTAAGTAGCTGCAGCAAATCTGTTGTGTAGGGTAGGAGGTGACACGGGGAAGACGGGGAGATCCTAAATTAAACAAGGCGGGAAATACAGCATGTGCAAGGGTAAAGGAAATATGGGCAAGTGCTCAAAGGCGCCCCGAGCGAAGGCACTCACAGGCGGAGGGGTGCTGTGAATGCTGCTTGAGTGCCTGGGACCTCTGCGACAGAGGTGATGGTGCCACCTCTGTTAACTTCATGTCCTGCCGCCTTTCCTGAGGCACTGGGTCCCCTGCTTGGCTGCTCTGGGAAGCATGGGGGCAGCTGGGGAAGCCCTGGCAGCCATTGGTGGGAACACAGCCGCCAGGGCGTGAGCACTCCACTGTCCCTGGGACTTTCCAGCAAGGACCTCAGGGGGACACTTGTCCCAGCCTCTACCCAGCACACGGCAGGAAGGAGAAGGGGCACAAGGGCACTGTCTGCACAGACTCAAATGTGGTTCTCACGGCATTGAGATCTGGGGTGATCTGGAGCCCTGAAGTGAGGAGCCCCTGCATCCTGGCTGCCTCAGGGCCGAGGAGTCACAGCGGCCTGCCACTGTGTTGTAAGCCAGAACACGCACACTGTGGGCCTTTGGCCCCTAACACACCATTCAGTACTTTTCAAATGTCCAGTGCCTGGCCTGACTGTTCCTAGCAGCCCTCCCCCTTTTCCTTGGGGTTGGCCACATGGGCAGGGAAGCCGGACCTCGGCTACTGCACCTTCTCTCCCCTCCCCACCGACCTCCCTTTCTGCTCGCCCAGTCCAGTCCCCATTCCTGTTTCCCTCTGGCTGCGCCCCCAATATCATCCAAACAGTCACAACTCTAAGAAGTGGGCCCTGGTGGGGAGACAGAGGATGGGCCCAGCCCTCTGCAGGGTACAGTGACAGTCCTCTCCACGCCCCCCCCCCCCACCGTCCGCCCCATCCGCTCTAATCGGCAGGATCAGATGGAAGACACTTCCAGTTGTGGCTCAAAGGGGTCGCTGCGCTGAACGGTTGGAAGGGCCTCGCCTCCCTCCCGGCACATCAACCTCCCTCCCGGCACATCAACCCCCCTCATTATTTTTAATTTAAGCCAATGTTAAAATATTTGCATTTTTTCAGTATGCAGACACTGACAGAACACGTCGGGGAAGGAGAGGAAAGCAGAGCGTGTATGGGGACCGTGGCCAGCCCACCGCAGAAGCGAGGTTGACCGTGTTCACGGGTTGTCGTATTTGATGGCCCAACACCATTCTGGGACCCTCAGATCTGGTTTCGGGACCACCACAGGCCATGACATCTGTGCGCACCAATGTCAGTGCCAGAGAAGAGAAGCCAATAGGTAGAAAAGTGTTTTCTTTCCACACCATTGTTTGTTGCAAGAACAGACTTCCTCCCTCCTTTTCAGCCAGGAGCTTCTCTTGCAGCCCCTACTGGGGACCACGGGCTTCTAGGGAGATTGCTGCCTGCAGTCACGGGGCACAGGCTCGGGGTAGAAGCTGGTGACCAGGAGCATCCGTCCCTCCAATATCAGGGTGCGGGACCGAGTGCCCCCCCACATGGGGATGAGAAGCCCAGTCACAGGCTCTGGCCAGGCCGATACTGCCCAGACTGGCCCTTTGCTCCTGCAGCCAGGAGGAAAATCCTGTCAAAATGGCTTAACGATCTTCTAATATTTCCATGCAATTAAGGCCACATCTGTCTCCCAGGCCCCTGCACCCCTTCGCTTGTGCACAGACAAGAGCCAAACAGCCTGTCTTGTCGATCTGGAAGGTAACAAAGAGCCCCATTCATGACTGTAGGCACTTTCTCCGGGTTTGTTTTTTTTTTTTTTCAAAGTGAAATAGAGTTTTCACTTTGAGAATAACTTGTGTGGCAAGCAAGCGAAGGATTTTTTCCCCCCTAATAAATCAAATTCAACAGCCTAATAAAATGCTGGCTCCCCTCCCCCCACCCCGCCTCCCTCCCACTGGTCCAAGCCCCTGGGAATGAAGAGTAGGGAAGGGGCCAAAGGAGGAGGGGAAGGGGAGCTGGGAGCGGACGACTGGGTTAGAATGGTTTTTGAAGGCTCGAGCCTTGTTCGGCAGATTAAGGACTGGGGTTGGTCGGGGAAGGGGTCGGGGGTCAAGGCATTGAGTGGGTAAGCAGTCCACCTTCTCCTCCTTTTCCCCTATTTTCTTGGCCTTTCTGAACTTTTTAAAAAATACTCCTTTTCTTCTCCTGCCCATCCCCAAACGTTCAGTAAATGTCCTGCTTCCTTCTTTTGCTGGGGGAGGAAAAAGAGAACCAAGTTCCTAAGGTTGGAGCAAGTGCCCTTTGGCCACACCTGCAGCCACAGCCCAGGGCAGGAGCTGCTAGCCTCTCCCCCAGGGCGAGTTTCAGAGATCTCCCCTGTCTTTGAAGCCTCCAGAGAGTAAGGTTGCAGGAGATAACTTCTGATAAACATCAAGTTTGGTGCTTATCCGGAGCAAACACAATCTTTTGAGGTTCTCTCTGTACTCACAGGCCCTAGAGAGTCTAATCAGAAAACAGAAGGGAAAATGCAAAACCAAGCAGTATTTGCTGCTGCTTTTTCTTCTTCTTTTTTGTTTTGTTTTGTTTCGGTTTACACACTGGAAAGCCCAATATAGATACTGTAATACAGGGGACTCCAGAGCAAAAACGTGGCCCCAGGTCCTTGCTTTGTTTCTTTTTTTGGGGGGGGGGTTTCTGACATCAGTGGAGGAGCCTCACAGGCCTGCCTGGACATAAAAAGGGATGAGCAAACCACTGATAACAATTACAGTCTGTACACAGCATTTTCTTTTCCAAAACATTTTTATAGTCATTGTGCTTTCTGGCCCTTAGGACAACTCTATAAGAAAGGTGGGACAGAGAGATTGCAAGTGAGACCACGCCTGAGGTACTTCAGGTGGGGGAGCCAGGAGTAAGAGCCAGATCTTTCTGCCACAAAGCTGGAATCTGCTCACTGTATCCCAGCAGAGGAGACAACCAGAAATCAGAATGGCCTTGAACTTGGGTGTCCCACCTGGAAGCACTGGGCGCTCTGGCAGGTGGACAATGGGTAAAATCAGGTGGAGGGCAGGGTATCTGCACTTAGCATCATTTGAGTAATGAAAGGAAGGTGGAGCCTGGGGTCCTCTGGTATTTCAGAGCAATGGTTCTGCCTGATTTTTTCACATAGGATATTTTTAGGCAGCAGACAGGGACGCTCTCTGATACATGTCCAGGTCCAGAGCTCTAGTCTCTGCTCCAGCCCTGACCAGCTCTGGAGTCTTGAGCAAGGGTCACTTGCTCTGAGTTTTGTTTTTCTGTCTGTATAGTGCAGGACAATACCTAACGCAGGAGGGTGGGGGGAAGGTGAGGTCAGCATGGATAGTTTGTCCCTCCACGAACACGTTCTTCAATAATCATACTACCATACTGACAACATTATGATAAAACTCTGCCATGACTTCCTAAGACTACACAGTTGTAGGTTCTGGTTAAGCTTATCCCACTCTGCTTTAAAATTCAGTGGTGCTGATGTAGGAGTCTTAAACTTGGGGAACTGATACCATTTATAGCCATCAAGAAAGATAACAGTCTGTTTCCATTTGAGTTTTTTTTTTTTTTTTTTTGAGAAAGAGTCTCACTCTGTCGCCCTGGGTCATAGCTCACAGCAATCTCAGACTCCTGGGCTCAAGCAATCCTCTTGCCTCAGTTTCCTAAGTAGCTGGGACTACAGGACAGTGTAGTGGCAAGTTTTTCTATTTTAAGTAGAGACAGGGTCTCATTCTTGCTCAATGGTCTCAAACTCCTGAAGTCAAGTGATCCACCTGCCTTGGCCTCCCAGAGTGCTGGGATTACAGGTGTGAGCCACCACACCTGGCCTGCATGAGCATTTTTTTAAATTGTCTTTATTATTAAATCATAGCTGTGTACAATAGTGCAATCAAGGGGTACAATGTGCTGGTTTCATATACAATCTGAACTATTTTCATCAAACTGATTAACATAGCCTTCCTGGCATTTTCTGTTATTGTATGAAGACATTTGTATCCTGCATTTAGTAAGGTTCTCCTGTACCCAGCTAAGATGCACCGCAGGTGTGGTCCCATCAATTACCCTCCCTCCACCCCCACTTCACCCCTCCTCTTCCCTCCCTTGCCCCTTTCCCCATATTCTTGTGCTATAGTTGGGTTATACCCCTCGTATGAAAGCTATAAATTAGCTTCATAGTAGGGCTGAGTACATTGGATACTTTTTCTTCCATTCTTGACATACTTTGCTAAGAAGAATATGTTCCAGCTCCATCCATGTAAACATGAAAGAGGTAAAGTCTCCATCAAGGCTGCGTTGCATGAGCATTTTGATTAAGCCATCCTGCCTCCAGTCGCCACGCCCACC
>CAUYON010056649.1:0-33886 GCA_963573935.1 Arctocebus calabarensis
AGTGTGTGGCATCACACAGCTCACAGCAACCTCCAACTCCTGGGCTTAGGCGATTCTCTTGCCTCAGCCTCCCGAGTAGCTGGGACTACAGGCGCCCGCCACAACGCTCGGCTATTTTTCTGTTTTGCAGTTCAAAACAGAACCTGCCACCTTCGGGTTTGAACCTGCCATCTTTGGTATATGGGGCCAGTGCCCTACTCGATGAGCCACAGGCGCCACCCTCTCTAGTCTTCTTTACAGAATAGTTGAATAAGACCCAGCGACTAGGCAAAGAACCGTAATAGATATTTCTTAAAAGAAAACATAAAAATGGCCAAAAGATATATGAAAAATTGCTCATCATCACTAATCATCAGGAAAATGCAAATGAAAACCGCAATGAGATATCATGTCACACCTGTTAGAATGGCTTTATTATAAAAAAAACTGAAAGATAAGTGCTGGTGAAGGTGTGTAGAAAAGGGAACCTTTGTGCACTACTGGTGAAACTATAAATTAATAAAGCCATCATGCAAAATATGGAAGTGCCTCAAAAAATTAAAAACCAGAGTTATCATATGAACCAGAAACTTCACTTGCGGGTATATATTGAAAGGAAAGGAAACAGTACGCTGAAGATATACTGGCCCTCCCACATTCACTGCAGTGTTATTCACAACAGCTAAGATATAGAAACAACCAAGGTGTTCAGTGTTAGATGAACAGAAAAAGAAAATGTAGTGCAGGTACACCAGTAGAATATTATTCAGCCTTAAAAAGGGGAGGGAATCCTATCATTTGCAACATGGATAAACCTGGAGGACATCAGGGTAAGTGAAAAACAAACCAGGCACAGAAAGACAAATACCACATGACCTCACCTACATGTGCAACCTACAAAGAGCTGAACTCATGAAAGGAGAAAGTAGAATGATGGCCACCAGAGATAGGGGAAGGTGGCACATGGCAAGAGGGGAGACGTTAATCAAAGGTATGGTTTCGGCTAAATAGAGAAAATAAGTTTTATCGATCCATTGTACCAAATGCTGGCAATCATAAACAACAATGCACTGCACATCGCAAAACTGAAGAATAGATTTTAAATGTTTTCACTACAAAAAAATAATGTAAGGGGCATATATAAGGTGATGAATTTATTAGTCTGGCTTAATCATCCCACATTGTAAACAAGTATCAAAACGTCACATGATACCCCATAATACATATAATTATTATTCACTGATCAAAAATGACAATTAAAAAACAATTTTTTTTAAGAGCCTAGCAGCTAAGTACTACCCAAGATCACAAAACAAGTATCACTGAAAATAGAACTGGCACTTTGTGACTCCTACTTCAAGGCTCTTTCCAACATACTCTGTTAGGACCTCATTTTTTCTTTTTTTAAAATTAATTAACTTGGCTCCGCACTTGTGGCTCAGCGGGCTAAGGCGCCAGCCACATACACCTAAGCTGGCGGGTTTGAATCTAGCCTGGGCCCACCAAACAACAATGATGACTACAACCAAAAAATGGCCGGGTGTTGTGGCGAGCGCCTGTAGTCCCAGCTACTTGGGAGGTAGGGGCAAAAGACTCGCTTGAGCCCAGGAGTTGGAGTTGCTGTGAGCTGTGATGCCACCACACTCTATCCAGGGTGACAGCTTGAGGCTCTGTCTAAAAAAAAAAAAAAATTAATTAACTTTTTTTTCCAGAGTCAGGGTCTCACTATGTTGCCCAGGCTGATTTCAAACTCCTAGGCTCAAGCAATCCTCCCAGCTCAGCCTCCTGAGTAGCTGTGACTACAGCCATGTGCCATGATGCTCTGCCCTGCTCTTCTGCCTTTTACAAAGCAATCCATGGAGTTCTGTTTCTTTCCATTAAATTAGAATAAAACAGGGCCCTGCTAAAATGGGCTTCAAAGATGAGGAGAAACAGCATTGCACCAAACACCAAATGGCTCAATGTCTCCATTCAGGTCAACTTATTATTAGCGTAATTTTGGGCCCTTCATCTACTTCTCTAAACCTTAGTTTCCTTATCCACAAGTGAAAATGATAATCCCTTTTCCCTGTGAAGTTCAAAAGGTTGCTTTTAAAGTGAGAGCATTCTAAACTGTAACAGTATTAAGCAACTATATAAATTTATCACTATGAGGTACCCCACATGATTCTGTCTTCCCCAACAAAACATTCATGGTAGGTTCTTCAATGAATTTTTCTTTATCAGATACAATAAGTGCACTCACCAATAGTGTGTTAGGTGCAATGTGGTATGTTACTACTAAATACAAGAAAATGCCATATTCACTGGCGGACTGCTAAGCTGTTTGGTAATAACAGATACATTTCTATTATACACGTTATATACCTCATCTTTTGACTTTTACTGAACTGTACCTATGCCTGCGGTGGAAAGTCATTCCCCTCTATACTCACATTTCCTCCTCATTCCACACACCAGGTGCTTCAGTGTGTCTGAGCAGATGACATTGCTCAGAAAACTCACATCAGACAATTTGGTTTGTGGGGTACCACCTGTTATTTTTCACTTTCTTCCTAGTCTCCCTACAATAGTTTATAGTTTCATACGAACACACCCTATATGTCCATAAGGACAAAAGTTAATATAATTACTGTGCTATCCTTTAAAAAAATGAGAAAGAGAGAGAAGAAAAGAAGAAAAGAAGGAAAAGAAATGAACACGCCAGTAACAACAGACTACAAGAAAAAGGAGGTGGTGGTTTCCATATGAGAAGAGGAAGGGAAGGTAGCTTCATCCTAAAGGAGTTCAGGCTTTGAGCCTGAAATCTGTAGCTCCCCAGCAGGTAAGGAACTTCAGGCCCCTGGGAATACTAATTCTTTCACACTCATAAAACAGGCCCTGCTGTGATTCTGATTAGCATGAGCTTATTGCAGCAGCCAAGTCAAGACATGAGCTCCCTGGTTCTCCACGGAAAAGAGATTTCTGGATTGTTTATTTCTGAGAATAGATAGAAAAGGCAGTGGACCACAATTAAAAAGAGAAAGCTAAATAGTTACACCATTAAGAAATGCAAAAATAGAAATAACTGGCAATATTTCTCTTCTTTTTTTTTTTTGAGACAGAGCCTCAAGCTGCCACCCTGGATAGAGTGCTGTGGCCTCACAGCTCACAGCAACCTCTAATTCCTGGGCTCAAGCGAGTCTCCTGCCTCCACCTCCCAAGTAGCTGGGACTACAGGCGCCCGCCACAACGCCTGGCCATTGGTTGCAGCCGTCATTGTTGTTTGGCAGGCCCAGGCTGGATTCGAACCCACCAGCTCAGGTGTACGTGGCTGGTGCCTTAGCCTGCTGAGCCACAGGCGCCGAGCTGGCAATATCTCTTTTGAACACATCTTTAAAACAAGCATTTCAGAAGTCAGGGGAGGAGTTTAATTTTTGCCTTTAATAATTTCTGATGAAACAACACTTTCCCTCTGCAGAACTTTAATTTTCATCATATCTCTGGGAAGAAGTAGTTTACAGTTCTGTTTTATAAGTAGGAAGAAAGGATGCCTGAGATCTTTCAATAAACTCTTACAAAGACAACTTGATCCCTTCTAAAAGTTGGCTCTATTTCTGGAAAGTTTATTAGTCTACCATGATTCTAGGACCCTAACTGAGAAAGAGTTGAGGAACTTTCAGGCAAGAAAACATACCCCAAAGACATAAGTCATACAAGACCTTGGTTAAGTTAAAACAGTATTTGTCAAAACATTAAGTCGATAAATAATAAAGAATTCCAAGGCCTGAAGCATCCTCAAGTATCAGCTGATCCAACAGCAGTTCTAGGCTTCCAATAGTGTCATGTCTAAATGAGAACACCGGGATAAACAGGGTCAGCCAGTGTGGATTCTTAAGAGGAGAATACCTTTACCAACTTTTATGAATAGTCTAAGTACAATATTCCTAAGGGAGCAAACTTTAGGCTCACCAACTGTTTCTCCAATCTTCTTCCCCATTAGTTCTTCTCTTGACAACTGTGGGGTACAGCAGATCAGAACCCATTAAGATCCTCTGATAACTGCTCCTTCACCAATGTAACAGCTCACACCTTCCTCTCCAACAAACTTTGGAAAGCCTTGCAAAGGCCCTAAATATTTTATTTCAGCATTTTTCCCAATCAAGGCATAATTTTTAGGAACTTCTGCTCCTCAATTGTCTCCTTAAAACACTAACTTTAGAAATAAAGAAGTTTCTCCTCATTCCCGAGATTTGACCACTCTGAATAAGAAAGGCTAAGATACAATTCTTCAACAAACAGTTATTTATTTATTTATTTATTGAGACAGAGTTTCAAGCTGTTGCCCTCAGTAGAGTGCCATGGCATCACACCTCACAGCAACTTCCAATTCTTGGGCTTAAGCGATTCTCTTGCCTCAATCTTGCCAAGTAGCTGGGACTACTATAAATAGCCACAACGCCCGGCTATTTTTTTGTTGCAGTTGTCCTTATTGTTTAGCAGGCCTGGGTTGGGTTCGAACTCGCCAGCCTGGGTGTATGTGGCTGGCGCCGTAACCACTGTACTACAAGTGCTGAGCCACCTACTGTGCTGGGCACTGGGCACGTACATGTGAACAAAACAAACACAGCCTTGCTACCACAGCTTAACAATCTAGGACAGTGTTGAAATATAATGTAAGGCACAGAGTGGTCACATTTTTAAAAAGTAAAAAGAAACAGGTTAATTTTAATAATGTACTTATGTAATCCAATATATCCAAAGTATCATCATTTCAACACATAATCAGACATGAAAATTTACCAATATGTTATTTTACTTTTTCTCCCCTTCGTACTAGGTCTTAGGAATCTGGTATTCAGTGTATCTCAATATAGAGTAGCCCCATTTCATGTGCTCAAAAGCCATATGCGGCTAGTGGCTATAATATTGAACTACATAGGTCCGGGAGATTTCCATCTGAAAGATTCCTATTCCCAGATAAAGCCAAAATGGAACTGTCTTCCCAGCAACAGTGAATGAAATATGGACTCTTATAAAGCTGACTTCCTGGGTGTTAAAGGTCCACTCTAAAAATTATAAAGTTAATTCAACAAGCTGACCCAGAAATAAACTTCATGATTATATTTACCCAATATTCACCACTGAGAGAGAGACTGGTTATATAAAACAAAATAAGAATTGTAAGGAGGGAAGAAGCTCACAGCTGTCAAACTGATTTCACTACAGCGGAGCCAAAGGGCTCTTGATCCAGAAAGAGTATATAACACTCTCAGCCTGTCAGAGAGGTCAAGAGCTCAGGCCGAGCTCTCCTTGTGTCTTACACAACCAATCCCAAGAGGCTTAAGCATTCTTACCAGTCACCTTCGGAGATTAATTTGTTTTGGTATCTGAAAGGTATTTGGAATCCCTCAAGATGAAAGAATGACAAAAGCAACTGTTCTAAATAAAGTCATTTCTCTGCTTCTGATGCCCACAGAACTAGAGGAAAAAAATGATTAACTCTTAACTTCTGATGCAGTAAAACATTTGTCTATGAGAGTTTTTACAATCTTAGACATTTCCTGCTTTACTCCCAATAGGTGGTGAGTAGTGAAAAGCTCACTAAGCATTTGCCACCATCCAACCAAATAGCTGGTAGCCTTTCTAGGATACATAAAGGATTCCTACTTACTCAAAGCTTCAAGATAATGTATATGATGCCTTTACTTGCCAATAACCTTGAAGCCTATTGAGTGTTTGTGTGTCTATGTCTGTCTCCTTTCATCCCCTGGAAGTTGAAATCAAGCTATCTTCATGAAAGCTGTCAAAGGGTTAAAAATTAAGTAAGCAATCTGCCTACGATACTCCCTGTGTACCCAAATAATATCCAACCTAAGCTTTAGGTTTCATTTTTCCCTCTATTTTTTTTTTTTTAATTAAAAAGCAGTGAGAAGCTGTAGCTATAATGAGGGGCTGTGGGAACATGCAGTTATATTGGGCTCAAAGTAATGTACCATAGGAAGAGGCTACATCACCAGAACGAATCCTAAATTAAAACTCCACTATGAAACCAACTCCATTTTCTCTGAGCATGCAATCTGTATTATCGCATTTATGGTCTGTCTCGACCTCAATTAGACTCAGGGACTGGGGGAGAAAGGGAACTTCTATAATAAGTAATAATGGTATCATTATGATAAATTATGAAAACACATAGTACAATTATTAATGTGAAGACCACATTTGTATCAGAATATAACAGAGTAAATGTGTGTGTCCAAATATAGCTCAATATTCCAAGTTACCAGGCTAAGAAGGAGATAATTCATAAAAGGTACTTTCACATTAATAAATGAAAAATTAGATGTCCCTCTATTAAGGAAATGGAAAAAGTCAAAGGACCCCTCTGTAACATTGTAATAAACCAGGAATTCTTCACCTAGCATGAAGAGGGGCTCAGCTAACTTCAGATAAAAGTAGAGCATGAAGTGCTGCTTTCTAAATATCAAATAAAAGGAAAGACTCAGAAATTTTAGCTAAAAGAGATAATCAAGTTTATCTCTCTCATTATAAACAGGGAAATCTGAGCCCAAGGGGTTTGTCTGTAATGAACAAAAATATGCGTACAAGGCTTCTAATTCCCAGTATAGTGGTTTTTCTTTTTTTCCATCCTAACTCAAGATTGGTTGGAAAGAAAATATAAAGATATCTGTAAATAAATAAACAGAGGTACTATTAAAATATGAGAAGATAGGGCGGCGCCTGTGGCTCAGCCAGTAGGGCGCTGGCCCCACATATCGAAGGTGGCGGGTTCAAACCAGCCTTGGCTGAACTGCAAAACAAAAAAATAGCCGGGTGTTGTGGCAGGCGCCTGTAGTCCCAGCTACTTGGGAGGCTGAGGCTAGAGAATCGCCTAAGCCCAGGAGTTGGAGGTTGCTGTGAACTGTGTGACGCCACGGCACTCTGCCAAGGGCACTAAAGTGAGACTCTGTCTCTACAATAAATAAATAAATAATATATATGAAGAATGTATGAAGATAGACTAGTCCCTATGCTAGACAGGAGAGTTATAAGTAGAAGCTATCAACAGGAAAAGGCTCCTAAGTTGGGGAATCCTATAAGGTGAATGAGTTTTGAATAAAGATTTTCCTTAATTCAAATCTTGGGACCAAGATCTGGTCAGCAGCCCTGGGTACCCCCTTTTGGCTTGCATTTTCTCAATCTATAAACTGGGAACAATAACCTCTATCACACAGATATTTATGTATATATGTATGTATGCAAACAAAGGCCTCTGTTTCTAAAGCAGAGAGCACAGCGTGGCCCATAGAAAACAAGACATGGAGCTCCAAGAGACATACATACCTGACTAAAAGCCAAATGGGCTCAAGGTTGAAAAAGGCTTTGATCATTCATCGTTAGGCCAGGCATGGTAGCCTGTAATTCCCGCACTTTGGGAGGGTGTGGCAGGAGGATTGCTTGAGGCTAGGAGTTGAGACCAGCCTAGGCAACACAGTGAGACCCCATCTCTAGTACCAAATTTAAAAATTAGCCAGGTATGGTGGCATGTACTTATAGTCCCAGCTACTCAGCAATCAGGCTGAGGCAGGAGGATCACTTGGGCCCAAGAATTCAGGGCTGCAGTGAGCTATGCTGTACCTGCTACTCCAGTTTGGGAAAAAAGCGAGATACTGTTTCAAAAAAAAATTCTTTTTTTAAACAGCTGGGTTTTAAAATGTGGTGGATCTGTTTTTAATATCAAGATACTTGGCTCAGTGCCTGTGGCTCAACAGGCTAAGGTGCCAGCCATGTACATCTGAGCTGGCAGGTTTGAATCCAACCCGGGACCGCTAAACAACAATGACGGCTGCAACCAAAAAATGGCCGTGCGTTGTGGTAGGGGCCTGTAGTACCAGCTACTTGGGAGGCGGAGGCAAGAGACTCACTTGAACCCAGGAATTGGAGATTGCTATGAGCTCTGATACCATAGCACTCTATCCAGGGTAACAGGTTGAGGCTCTGCCTCAAAAAAAAAAAAAAAGATACTTGATAGCATCCCACCCTCACCACCAGTTGCCCTTATTAATACCCATGATTGAGAAAAGATATAATGACAACAAATAAATCTATTTTCAGTAATACTTTTCACTGAATTTGTGTTTTTCATGTCCACATTTATGAGAAAGAGAGGGAGAAGGATTATGGATTCATTCCTCATAAAATAATTAGGTACATCTGGATTCACAACTTCTTGCAATAATTCTGAGGCACTAGAAATATTCCAGACTCTGGGTAACCTTGATCTAACAAAATCATCTATTTGAAGTTTAAATCTTCTTTAAAAATATCTCTGGTCAGGCACATGCTAGAGCTTTCCTAACATCTCCAGTGACCAGATACTCACTTCCTCCCTAAACTGTGCACCTCCACCTTTGGACCATTCACTTAAAGAGTTTATTAAATTGGAGAAAAACCTGTAAACTTATAATTTCCTTCCCTGGTTCCTAATTCTGCTCCTTAAAGAGATTATAAAACAGGTTAAGTCTTGCTCTCACACTTAAAATAAAAATTAGATTATTTCGAGACAGCAATGCTATCTATTTCTTCTTTCCTATCACTTTTTCCTTTTCAGAATAAACACTTTTAATGGAATAGTGGGGTGGAGGGAGGAAGAGCAGAAAGGAAGTATACAGATAATTAAATTCCTTCTTACCGCTATTTTGGGATTTCAAAATTTTAAAGCTTTCTGATACGTTTTGAGATAATTACATAGATGGAACATCACAAACCTAAGTTGTGGAGGCATTGGTCTAACCAATTTGAAATGCTCAGAAATCATCTGCTGTTAACCTCTTCTGATTACCTTTTCTCAGAATAAAAGGGAGTTTTCAAACATTCATTTTTACCAGATGGTGGCAAGTGACCTGACCCAGAAGTTACAGATGAGCTGAGGTAATGAGTTTTTCCTTGCCGTTACTGGCTGCACATTCACTGGTGACATTTTACAACTAGGACTTCTGGCTCAATCAATATTTACAGGCATGAAACCTGCCAAAGTTAACATCAGGGCTCCTTTGCAAATTTGCTCAAGGCACCACAACTGAAAAAGCTCACAATCTCTAATGCTGCAACTACCATCAGCCAAAGTTCATAATTAGAGATCAAAGTAATCAGAGACAGAAAATGCTACCCCACCTCGAAGGAGTGTTGTGATGATTAATAAAACACCTTATGAAGAGGCCCTAGGTAAACTATAAAAAGCTACACCAAAGTAAGGGATTACCATCATCATATTTTTAGGAGATATCTGTGTGAAAATTCCAGATATTCCTATATACATTATACCTTTGTAAACTTGTAAGACTTAAAGCTTCAAAAAACAAAAATCAATGAATCATGGTTTTTTCTGGAGGAAAATATAAGTACCAAGATTTCAAAATCCCAAAACAGAATCATTGCAAAATATAAAGCAGGATCCCTATTTATTCCACCTCCTAAAAATTATAGGTAGTAAAACCACAGTAATTACTGGAGAATATGGTCTTTTATAAATGTCCACAATGAGTGGGAAAAATATCCATGTATCAAAAATCAAAATTACCGATTTTACCACTTGGCTAACAAGTAAGAAGGATATGATTTATGATTTAAAACACCAGTCGTGAAGACCCTACTTAATCAATTTTTCCTACCAAAAAGATTCTTATTCCTTGTTAAAGCCTGAATATATATTCATCTCACTTCCAAAGGGTGTACAGATTTCTTTTTTTTAGAAGTACAAACTATATTTTAATGTCCATGATTTACTTTGACATCTTCTCTGATTGATTCTGCTGCTCCATCAGAAAGTTAAATGTTGATTCAGTTTATGTATTTATCAAAACTAACATAGCCAGATATTTGTAAAATTATTGGAAGGTAAACTATCTCCATTTTAACAGACTTATTACAAATATCTTGTCAGCTACACCAGAACCATCATCATTCATTCATTAAGGAAGTACTTACTGAGCTAACGGGACTTAAACATCATTCTATTAAGGGCTATGAGACATCAATTTGGCAACAACAGAATAGTACTAATCTGAAAGAAATAACATGGTACAGTACAAAGAGCAGACCAAATAATCCAACAAATCTGGGTTCTAGCAAATCACTTAAGAGTCATGTGACCTTAGATAAGTCACTTATCAGTGCTGCATTTACAAAAAAGCTCTGCTCTTGTTCTGCTACCTCACAGGACTGCATTTAGTAGGATAAGGGATAGTAAGATTAAATAAGATAAAGATATAGGACTTTGAAAAGAAAATAGCCTAGAATTCAATTTCTTTTAATGACTGCAAACTGCAAAGTCCTGTATATAGAACAGATTTTAAAAATTACTTAAAACCAGCATTTGACAAAGAATATAAGTAGATGATCACAAAAGAAAAAATACTGAGTAGCCTATCAGCAAATAAAAAGTCACTCAATCACATTATACATCAGGGAAATGTACCTTAAAACCAGGAGACATCATAAGATTGACAAAAGTAAAAAAATAAAAATAAGGCAATTCCAAGAATTGGTGAGGATGTGGAGAAACAGGAACTGTTAAAACTTGCTCCTAAGAGTATAATGAGTACAGACTAATTAGTGATGCCTACTAAAACTGAAGATGCATGCATTCTATGACTAGCCCAGAAGTTCTAAGTATATATAGCACTAATCACTAATTAGTCTGTACTCATATATATATATATAAAAGAAACATACTATATATATATATAAAAGAAATTCTCTACAGAAATTCTCTAATCACTAATTAGTCTGTACTCATATATATATATATATATATAAAAGAAACATACTATATATATATATATATAAAAGAAATTCTCACACATAAGTACAAGAAGATATACTGGAGTATATGTATTTATACATATACAAGAAAAGAAGTTCCTTGATTAATGAATGCATGCCTAAGTTGTAATAGTAAAGAAAAAACACATGGGAGTAATCACCAAATTCAGGATAGTGATGGCTTCTAAGGCGGGTAAGAGGGAAAGTAGATTGGGGGAGGTGGCGAGGGGAAGGAGGATACAATGAAACAAGATAGGGAAGCGTATACAGGAGACTTCTGCCATATTTACGATAATTTATTTCTTAAAGAAGATCCGAAGCAAATTTGGCAAAATGGTATAATTATGTACGCACTGTAGGGGGAAAAGGTGGGGACCACTAGAAGCTAGAAAGGGATCTCATGTAGGCCATCATGCCCAACTGGTTGTGGTTCCTTGATATTGTCACTGCTCATTAAGGTTAAGGGTTTACAATACAGAGTAGCTTAAGATCGGCAAGATTTTTCACAAAGTTATTTAAGTGGATAGATGGAGAGATGTGGGCAAATGGTACCACAGATAGGTATATCCAAAACTGATTCAACCAAGAGCAGGAGCAGTGCAAGGTCATCTGTTTAAATTCAAAATAGCAAATGTATAAAGGGGGAATGTGACTTAAAAACATTTCATTCAGAAAAGACCTAAGGGTTTCAGCAACTCTCTAATTCAATGTGTCAACAGAATGACCAGCTTTAAATTCTTTTTAAAGCTAATACATATTAGCACTTTTAGAAGCATAACATCCAATTCAGCCACAGTCCTATAGCACTGAATTAGCTACGGCACATTAAAGAGGCACATTATAAACCAGAGAATACAGGAGTAGGATAGCACAGCATCTGGAAATCTTGCTATAGGAAAACATTGATACGGGAATCAGAGGGGATCTAGGAAAGGACCCAGGAGTCACCATCGCTTATTTTGAGAGATATCTTGGAAGAGAGTCGATGCACAGCAGATCACCTTCCATCCCCCTTCATTCCAGCTGGAGAAATCCTACTCACCCTTAACCCCAGCTCAACGTCACCTCCTCCAAGAGTCCTCCACGTACTCCAGGAAGACTTCTGAGCTTCCTCAGCAGTGTATCAGATCTCTTATAGCGCTTAACACATGTATTCATAAATCTTCACCTTCTCTACTAAATCATGAGCTAGGTCCTCAAGGCTAGGAATCCTGGGGTTAGATCCTTGCTCTTAACCTAACAGTTAAGCTAACACCTTAACTATTAGGTCCTCAGCACCTAACCGTTCCATGCTTATAGGGCACACGTAATGAGTGCTGCTAAACCAATGAGAGACAGATTTTTTCTTCCATACATATTACTACATATATGCCCACTAAAGTGAATAAGAACAGACAAAGCTCCCCATTCACTGACAATGTCCCAATGGAGTCTAAATTATATGTCATGTTGCTGTCCACAAGGCTCTGGCCGGACTGTCTGGCAGTCAGTATCTGAGCCTTAACCCAACTTAAATGAAAAGTGTCTTTTCATTAGATGCTTTTCAAAATGATAATTTATCACCATCTTTTTTAATTTAAAAAATAATTTATTTTATCCATCTTGTTGATTAGGCTTTAAAGATATATAAATACCAGCCATGAACAAGCACAGAATGAAAACAAAACTAAATCTTTGTGCCTACTGATTGTATCTTTTTTAAATGAAAGGAAATATTTTCTAATGTTTTTAATTAGAAATATTTTCTCATATTTTTAAGGTTATTACATTTAAAAATTAAGAAATCCCACTTGAGAGATAAACCATGAGTTTTATGTACATGGGCCCCTGTGAACATGACGGAGAGAAAGGAAATGCTCTCCTAGGGCTCACAGAACACCTTTACTAAGCTTTATACCACTCTGGACTCTATTTTATTACATGTAGTTTAGTAAATTCTCCTATGGTGGCACCAAGTGATATTCAGATGGTAAGCATGGTGAAACTCAGATCCAGACAAAGAATATTAATTCAACCCTGTATTTTAAGGATGGGTAACCTGAGACTCAAAGTAGTAATAAGGGCTCAGCACCCATAGTTCAGTAGGTAGGGCACCGGCCACATACACTGGGGCTGGCAGGTTTGAACCCAGCCAAGGCCTGTTAAACAACAATGACAACTACAACTACAATCAAAAAATAGCAGGGGGAAAAAAAATAGCCAGGTGTTATGGAGGGCACCTGTAGTCCCAGCTACTTGGGAGGCTGAGGCAAGAGAATTGCTTAAGCCCAAAAGTTTGAGGTTGCTGTAAGCTGTGACTTCACAGCACTCTACCAAGGGCAACATAGTGAGACTCTGTCTCAAAAAAAAAATAGTAATAAGAGTTAGGCCTGGGCTCAGCGCCTGTGGCTGAATGGGCTAAGGCGCCAGTCACGTATACCTAAGCTAGTGGGTTCGAATCCAGCCCAGGCCCGCCAAACAACAATGACAGCTGCAACCCAAAAAAAAAAAAAAAAAAAAAATGGCCAGGCACTGTGGCGGGTGCCTGTAGTCCCAGCTACTTAGGAGGCGGAGGCAGGAGACTCGCTTGAGCCCAGGAATTGGAGGTTGCTGTGAGTTGTGATGCCACAGCACTCTGTCCAGGGTAACAGCTTGAGGCTCTGTCTCAAAAAAAAAAAAAAAAAAAAGTTGGGCCTGGAATCAGCAGTATACACCATCTTCAGACTCCATTCCTCAACCATGACCTCAAAAACTATCATCTTAAAGGTATGCTTTGAATCATCTCTACCTGCTACTACCATCTTTCAGCCAACACTAAAATCCTGTTGCTGCTTTTCTGCCAATCCTTTTAGAAAAGTTAAGCTTTTCTGCAGTAGCTCCTTGTCCATTTGCAGTTTTGCTACCTAGAAGAGCCCAGTATCATCTATCTACATGGAGATTTCGGTAAGAAGTCCCCCTTCCAGATCATTTGGGGGAACCCACACCGAGCCCTAACACCAATCCATTCTGAACCTTTAAACATTAAATAAATTAATGTGGGAAAGTTATTTAAAATTATTTACAGTTTTTTTTTTTTTTTTTTGTAGAGACAGAGTCTTACTCTATCGCCCTCGGCGGAGTGCTGTGGAGTCACAGCTCACAGCAACCTCCAACTCCTGGGCTTACGCGATTCTCTTGCCTCAGCCTCCCAAGTAGCTGGGACCACAGGCGCCCGCCACAGCACCCAGCTAATTTTTGATGCAGTTCAACCGGGGCCGGGCTTGAACCCACAGTATATGGGGCCGGCGCCCTACTCGCTGAGCCACAGGCGCTGCCCAAATTATTTACAGTTTTAAACCAAGGCTCAGGTACAATAAATTCACTTTACTATTTAGGATGATTCAAAGGCTAGATACTTTGTATTTATCTAAGAGAGGGGGGCAGAGTATGTATTTAGTAACCAGAAGACACACAGTGGTTGAGCAGGTACCATGGCACACCTGTTATGCAATCATACTGTGGGAGAAGTCTCCAGCCAGTGGAATATTGCCTCTAGGAAGGGATGATTTCATTAAGACTAAAGTGGGGCCAAGAAATCTTTAATTACTTTTTCTGTAAGTTGCCTCTGAGGTCACTTCCAGCACTCAAAACTGCATTCCTTTTTCAACAGGAGTAGTTGAGGTGAAACGGTGTATCATACCAGGACAAATACGGGAAAAAAAAAAGAGTAAGATGTTTTGAGAAAATGGGAAAGGGAGAGTGAGCAATCCTGGAATGAATAAGTAAGCACGGGCTCACATGTTAAAAACTAACCATTTTATTCATTTATGAACATTTGCTCATTCATTCCTCAAGAGTTCTGACATGGTTTTAGTCTTAGAAGCCTTAGACTTTAGATATTGCCATTGTTTGTTTCAAAGCTTAAAACTTAAGTCTGTTATACAATAGCTGCCACATTTATTTCAAGGAAGATAGAACTCACATGGAACTTAACCCAGAGTATCTTGTTAAAAAGAATATTTTTCAACATTATGGGCAATACTTTAGAGTCTAAAAATGTTGTATGATTATATAATATACTTTCTAGCACTTGAGCACTGATTTACCTATCTCAGCTTGAATGAAGTAGCTGGTGTTATGGCCTCAATACATGCCTGTTGATGAGTCCATCAAAGACAATGAAAAAAGATGGTTTCATGTCTGCATTTGTGTAAGGTGCACTTTATTTTCCTCAACTCAAAGGTTTCACTATTTCTAGAAGCTTTACAAACCACTAAAGTTAGCAAAATGCCTACATCCCAATAAAGACAAAGACGATGAATGAGTTATTCTTAGACAAGACAATTCAGTGTCAGAAATATTTCCCCCACTTGTAAAACAAGAGGAGAACCCTGACCACTTGGCCATGTGGATTACAATAGAAAGGTAATCTCTGGTAGCCTGGATAAACACATCTTGGCTACCTACAAATTCCCCCTACAAGCTCTATTCCCACCATCACAACACTCTCTCAGGGAAGATATAAAGTTGATTTTTAAGTGATTCTAAACTAGTACCTGCTTATTTTAAGAACATTTTAAAATATCAATTTCCTAGCAAGATCATCTAGTAGACCATATAGCAAAAATTCATACCTTGCTGGGTGGGAAGAAATCTCTACCAAGGGTAAGATAAATTTGTCTCATACACATAATAAACAAATAATGTAATAATATAGTTCTCTTGAACCATATCCCCCTATTTAAAGTTTTCTTTGAAGCTTGGCTGCTTAGGGTATCAAAAAATTTTTCAAGTTATCTAAAAACAGTCCAAAGACAGTATTGCGTATTATTGTGGCTTTTTTTTTGAGACAGAGCCTCAAGCTGTCACCCTGGATAGAGTGCCGTGGCATCACAGCTCATAGCAACCTCCAATTCCTTGGCTCAAGCGAGTCTCTTGCCTCCGCCTCCCAAGTAGCTAGGACTACAGGCGCCCGCCACAACTCCCGGCCATTTTTCGGTTGCAGCCGTTATTGTTGTTTGGCGGGCCCGGGCTGGATTTGAACCTGCCAGCTCAGGTGTACGTGGCTGGCGCCTTAGCCCACTGTTGAGCCACAGGCACCGAGTGTAGCTTATAAAAGAAAAGTGAATTTTTAAAAGTTTTGTCTGTGGGTGAATCTCTAGTCAATTACAACCAACTCAGAGAGAGCTATCAAAGCAAACTACCCATTAGCTGTCAATTTAGAATGACTTCAGAAAGTTAGCCCCAGAGCACCACCAATATCTTTTCAACAACCTCTTAATCTTGTTTGCAACACCTGTGTTAAAGGAGCCTGCCATCAATGCTACTCACTTGTCTCAGGCTGAAATTACTTAGAAACCTGAGAATTCCCATAAGCATATCAAAAAAACACAAACACAACCTACCTAAAAAACCCCTTACACAAGAGAAGGTCACCACTTTTAAACAAAGCTGCCTAGGAGAGCCAGTATGGGCCTCAAGAGGCAAAGTCAGATACACAGCCCACCACGAACTTCTTGGGAGGCACTGAGGTCACAGAATCATGGAGTTTAGAGAAACCAATAAAGAATTCCTCCTACAGATTCCTTACCAAGGGATTATCCAAACTATATAACAGTTATCATTAACTGTGTGCATACTCTATACCAGGAATTTAACATTTCATTATCTTTTTCATCTTCACACAACTCTTCTAAGTAGGTAATACACTCTCGATTTCTATGAGTGAGAAAACCAAGGAACAGGTGGCTTGCTTAGGGAATTGCCCAAGAGCTAGACAATAGTGGAGATGGGATTTAAACACTGCCAGTCAAAGCCAAAAGCTCTTGCTCTTTCTACATCTTACTTCCACCATGTGATTGGGAAATCGTCCTGCCTTAACTGGATTTCTGTGCTTACTTATAGATCTGTTTCCTGAGGCTCCTTAAAATCAAGCGAATTGTTAGCAACTTTCTGTTTTGGAAACCCAGGTTTGTCCTAGGCCTGTACAAAACATAAAACACATGAGAAATGAATGCTAAGCTAGTCCCATTAATAGGAAATGACCATGTAGTAAGGAGACAATGGTCTCTGGTTGTCAAGACACCTGGGTTTATTGATACTAGTGTGTGACCTGGGACAAATCACCATCTTAGTTTTAATCCTTGCAAAAAGCCTTTCTAGTGTTGTGGGATAATATGCAGCAGTGACTAACCCGGAAAGAATACTCAAAAAACGTAAAAAAAAAAAAAAAAAATCAAATGGAAATGATTATGCCACATTAAATCAACACAAAATAAAAACTAATCTTGCTGTTCTGTATGATCTTATTTTTCATCTATGAGGCTGGGTATAGAGAAAACAGCAATTATGGCCTATGGTAGACTTCAGTAAATCTCTGGCAAATAAATGAATCAATTAAACTCTTGCTTTAGAGTCAGAGACAATACTCGTCTTTAAAAGATATGCCAATCAGCTCTCAGGTTGCTACAAAAATCTAACTGGGCTTTCATGAAGATCATTTGTTACTTAAGGCAAGATTCACTCAACCCAAAGTTTCCCATGATGAGAGCCACTGTCATTCACAAACACTGCTTAATCTACTCCCATCAAGAAGAGGCAGGAAAAGACAGCAACTGAGGTGCTAAGCCTCAATGTAAAAAGATACCTAGAAGAGACACAAATTTAGTCACCTAACCATTGATTCACTGCTTCATTCATTCAGCCTTCATTCTTTCCTTTCTCAGTCAAGGGACATTTATTGAGCATTTACTCTATAGCAGGCACTGATCTGATCACTGCTTTTGAGGAACTTACTGTCCAATGAGAAGAAAGGCATGTAATCAAGTAACTCCAATAAAGAATGGCAGGTTAAACAGAATGGAAGCAAGTACAAAGCAGAATGATGGCAGCATTTTGCTGCAGTCCATGCTCTGAGGGTCTTTCTCATTGTCAAAGTTACCCTCATCCATAGAAGCACAACTGTAGGAAGAAGATTCCACTATCTATTTACTGGGGGTCTTCGGGCAAATTACTAAATGTCTGTGAGCTTCTTTCCTCATCTGCAAAATGGAAATAAGAACAATGACTTCCTAGGGTTCCCAGGTTATGCAAAGTCTGGCTCTCAGTGGGCTTCAATACCTAGTAGTCTCTAGGCCAGTGATTTTCAACCTGTGTGCTATGGCACACTGGTATGCTGTGAAAATCTTTAAAGATTAATTAAATTATTTTCAAAAGAAGTTCAGCACACTGGCTCACACCTATAATCCTAGCACTCTGGGAGGCCAAGATAGGTGGACTGCTGGAGGTCTGGAGTTTGAGACCAGCCTGAGCAAGAGTGAGACCCTGTCTCTACAAAACTAACCAGGTGTTGTGGCAGGTGCCTGTAATCCCAGCTACTTGGGAGGCTGGGACCAGAGGTTCACTTGAGCTCAGGAGTTGGAGGCTGCTGTGAGCTATGATGCCATCGCACTCTACAGAGGGCAATAAATTGTTTCAAAAAAAAAAAGTTCAAAGCACAGTAAGTATATTCTTTTTTTTACTCTTCTTTTCATCAACATAATTTAAGTGTGCCACAGAAGTTTAACTATAGGTTAACTACAGATGAGACAAAAAGACTAAAAAACACTGCTCAAGGCCTTTGTTTTGTTCTTTGGGCTGGGTGACATAAGGAGGAACAAACATATTCTTCTATTTAATTAAAAGTATGAAAATGCTCAAGCTCCTTCCTAAGCTATTTGTCATTCACTTCAATTCAGGAACACAGCATCCCCACAAGTGACCCCCTTCTCCCACAAATACAAAGTCAATATGTCAACTGAAGGGCCAATCTGCCATCAAAGCAGAGGCAATACCTCACTAGCTGCACACCCCCTCATGATATTATCCCATTAGACTTGGTGTCATGCTCGTAAGAAAAGCTATACTCACTACACTCAGCAATCACAAAGTTCACATGGTCAGAAGTGCCTGTGCCTCACACAAGGTGAGGCACAGCAGAAACTGCATTTTTAATTAAAATAATACTTCTTCACTCTCCTGCTGACAATCACAACTAGAACATGGAGACCAACGTCAGATAGTTAACAACTCTTCATCCTGCTCTAATGGTGGTTTTAGGCACTCAGAGAAGGGAGGGAAAAAAATTACCAATTTAAACAAAAATGCTTAATCTTCTAATTACAGGACAGGCTCCAAGAGAATGGGGAATTACATGTGATTTTCATTATGGAATCCCCACGTGACCACTGGCACAAGCCATGAAGTCAAGGGCAGATGCCTTCTTTTTCCTCCACTGAGTCCCTTGCAAGTTTGACGGAGATGGAAGAAAAAATCTTTAGCCAAAAAAAAAAAAGAGAGAGAGAGAAGAATAAGGAGGTTCCATCTCCAAGTTCATTGCGCTGAATGAAGTATAAGGATCCCCAGTGAGGAGCCAAGAAGATAATATTCAGTGACTTTACACTGGCAGATTAAGCAGCCTGAGGCCCTTAGAAACTTCAAGTCTTGTAAAAACTGCCCAGCCAGGTGGTGCTTAAGCAATTCTTTTTATTTGCTGAAAAGTCCTGTCTTCCAGTGGTAAGAGATGCATTGAAAATTAGGGTGGTGCCCACCAATGGCACTTCTGGTCAGAAGGAAATCTGTTCCTCTGCAGATAATGCTTGTATCTTTGCTAATTTGTGTTATCTCTGCCCATTCAGATCCCTATGTGCTAACTCAGGAGAAAAAGTCCCTGCCAACCAACTCTGACAAGTCTGATGGCAGAACTCCCACTGGAGAACTGGCAACGACAGCAATAGCAGGCAATTATTCCCTTTCATTAGGGATAGTTCTTGTGGGGGGTTTTTGAATTTTGAAAACAAAAAGTAGCTATTCACAGCCATTGCTCAACTGCAGTCACACAACTGACAGAAACTGAAATTTTCCCCTAAGCTGACTAAAAAAGATGTCCTAGAAGTAAGCAGAAATGGTTGTGCCCCCTAAATTGCCCACTGTTATATAAAACCAGACATGGAGAGGATGGCACGGAAGATCTGGGCAAAGCAGCAGTGACATTTGATCATCAGTTCAGACCATCTGCAACTGTTTTGCATAAGCACATAAAGTTTATGGATTCCAAAGCTTCATACAAGTTACCAGGTGCTTGGGGTTGGTTGCATTGTCCTCAGGTCCACCAGGGGCTGCTTTTTTCATTCTCTCTGGGCCAGGGTGCTCAACAAAAGGCACCATGCCCACATTTTCTGAGCCAAGTCTGGCTCTAAGAGAGAGCTGCTTTTTGATTAAGCCAGAACACAGATTAAATGTTTAGAACTAAAGATTCTGAAAACAACCTAGGCAGGAAAGTAATTATCCCAGGGAGAGCAGAGCTTCAGCTGCAGCCCTCTACAGCACAAAGGTGAATTCTATGCGTTCAACAACTAAGCTGGCCAGACTGCTCCCCTACAATCTCTTCTCCAATCTGCAGTGATCTTTTAAAACATAAACCAAGTTGTTTATGCTTGTTGTTCAGCTACTCCCCAGCTTAAAACACCTAATGCTTCCCATTGTACTGAGAATAAAGTTCGAATATGTTAGGGTTCTGCCTCTTCCCCATAAGGGATCTCTCTGTCCTTATCTCAACAGTCCCCTCTTCACTGACCTCGCTCTAACCACACAGACTAAAACATGACAAGTTAGTTCTCACTTCAGGGTTTTTGTGTTGTTTTTTCCCTTGGGCTAACCTACCCTGCCATTCCTACAGCTCTTCACATGGCTGGACCTTTCTCATCATTTAGTTCTCATATCAAATGTCACTGCTCAGAGGGGCCTTCTAGAACCTTCTGAAGTAAATAAAACGGCTCTCCCATTACTGTATTAGCCCATTTTCCCCTTTCATGTCCCTATCTTAAATTATCTTGTTTTTGTTTATCTTGTATATTTGCTTCTTTAAGCATTCTTTTTTTTTGTATTTGTTTTTCCTGTTTATTGCCTGTTTTGCTTCCTTGGATATAGTTTTATAAAGATAAGAACTGTGGCCATCTTGTGTGTCATTCTATTCCACTGTCTAGCATAACATCTCACATTTAGTAGGCATTTAATACATATACACTGAATGATTAAAGAATAAAAATGTGGAGCATTAATCCACAATGTGATCCATTAATCAGAATGTTCAATGTGGAGCATTAATCCAAATGAAATTTACTAATTCCCCCCAAATGTGGATTGTCTCACACTCTGTGAGCATATGTCTCAATGCCCTAGAAACAACAGCAAATAGCATTCTATTTCTTCACCAACCCCTGGTGAATGACTAGGAAACAATGGCAGAGGGAGTCAAGACCAAAATGGAGAACTCAGTCTGTCAAAGTTGCAGAGTTGGAAAATCTGCAAGCCCTGTGGGTCTGGTTTTGCCCAAACTGTCCTTTATAGGAGGATTAGATGGGGCAGACATGGTAATCACTAATGCACTGGGGCCAAAGTGTGGTCTTAAGGGTCTAGCTAGGGCATGATACACCATATGAGGCAAACTTTGGCCTCAGTGCATTAGTGATTACCATGTCTGGCCCATCTAATCCCCAGTCCCAGCCATGCACAGTCCTTGATAATGATGAGTCAGCATTTGAATCTGGTGTGTGTGTTTGAGAGGTAAGGGCAAAGCACAAGATATGAGAGCGAGCAAGCAAAGAGTCAAGCACAAGACAGGAACTACACGAGACATAAATAGGTCAAGAACGAGCATACGGGCTCCGCACCTGTAGCTCAGCGGCTAGGACGCCAGCCACATAAACCCAGGCTGGCGGGTTTGAACCAGGCCCAGCCCTGCCGAACAGTGATGACAACTGCAGCAAAGAAATGGCCAGGCGTTGTGGTGGGCCCCTCTGGTCCCAGCTGCTTGGGAGGCTGAGGTAGGAGAATCACTTAAACTCAAGAGTTTGCGGTTGCTGTGAGCTGTGACGCCACAGCACTTTACCAAGGACGACACAATGAGACTCCGTCACACACACAAAAAAAGAACAAGCATACAGGGTCTCAGGTGACTGAAAGAATGTGGGCACAATGAACATGTATTCATAATGATCATCCTGAGACCACAGTGTGACCTACTGAGAAAGATAAATGTACACGTTTTAGAGAGATCATCCTACAAAATGATAAAAACGATAACTTTTGCACATGTCAAAGAAGAGATGGCATCAGCATACACAAAGCACTACTCTGAACTATTTCAGCAGCAAGTAGTTTAGATCCTGAGAGAAGTTTCTTTCCCTCTGGGCTCTGGCTTCTCCATGTGTAAACAGACAAATACATCATCTCTAGGTTTCTCCCTGTTCTAGCATTCTCACCCCACTCACAGGCTTCAGTTATCTGGAAAATCTGTTTATGAGGAACATCACATTTTCCAACAACAGGTAAATGAGTTAGTCCAATTCAATACAGCCTATACTACTTTTTTGAAAAACAAACCTCATTAGGGGTTTCTTTCAGCTACAACCCTCAATTAACCAGTGGGAATGTCTTTTTTTTGTCCTCCTTTATGGCTTAGCTTCAGCATTCTGTTAATGGTTTGGCATTTCTATAATACCATCCTCTGCCCAACAGAGTTTATTTCTGGCCAGAGGCCCACTCCATGCTTCAGCCTCTCTGTAAATAATCCTACAACCTTGAGATGTTCAAAAATTTCCCTCATCAGTCTGGTAAGCTAAGCTATTAGCTGTTCCAATGGAAACATTAATGTTCAGAGAGGCTGCTAAAGATAACATGACAAATTATAACTAGAACACTTTTCTTTTTATCCAAAGCTGCAAAATATAATAGCATTGCAACATTATACACTAGCAGAGGATTGATATACTGCTAATGTTTAAGTCTTTCAAAGATCCCAAAAGAAATTCTAAACTCTGAAGTTCTTGGGAAGGTGGGGGTTCAAATAAAAAATGTAATCAACCCACAATTTTATGTATCAAAAGAATGAAGAATGAAGAATGCCAAATAAACTGTTCAATTATCAATTGTATTTGCTTTTGGAATAAAGTTAGATGTATTCAAAAAGACACACCATAATACTCTGTTTGGTTTCTCAATTCAATCAGAGACTGTGGACATTGCGAATAGTTAGCTAAAGAGACGTTCAAGGAATCAAAGTGGATAATCTGCTTACTAGAAACTGATAATCTAAAATGAGTTAAAAGATGGAAAAGCAGTATGATAGTCTCACTAGATCTTTCACTAGAATCCAGTTTTTACTTACCAAACCACAATAGAGCTGGAGTCCTAATACTTTCAGATCAGTCACTCCTGGAACTCTATGGAAAATGGTTTGGAACCACAGACATAACTTATTTTATTGTATGACATTCTGGACACAGAATACCCATTTTTTATAAATTGAAGGAATGCAGCAAACCGTTCATCAAGCAAGTCTATCAGCGCTATTTTCCCAACAGCGTGTGTTCTCTTCATGTCTGTATGTCACATTTTGGTAACTGTGACAATGTTTCAACCATTTTATTGTATCTGTTAAGGTGATCTGTGAACAGTGATCCTTGATATTACTATTATAACTGTTTGGGGGCAACACGAACCACACCATGTGAAACAGCTAACTTAACTGATAAATGTTGTGTGTGTTCCGATTGCTCCAATGACTGGCCAGTCCCCCATCTTTCTCCCTCTCTTTGTGCCTCCATATGCCCTGAGAAACTGCACTAACTGCACTATTGCATCATGGCCAGTTAATAAGCCCAGAACGACCTCTTAAGTGTTCAAGAGGCTACAAATGATTTAGCTTTAGTAGAAAGGCATGTCAAAAGCACAACAGACTGAAAACTAGGCCAAAAGATAGGCCTCTTGCACCAAGCTGTTAGCCAAGTTGTGAATGCAAAGGAAAGTTCTTAAAGCAAAATGAAAGTGCTATTTCAGTAAATATACAAATAACAAGCAAGATAAACAGCCTATTGCTAATACAGAGAAAGTTTGAGTGCTCTGGATAAAAGATCAAACCAGCCACAAAATTCCCTCAAGCCTAAATCTAATCCAGAGCAAAGCCCTAACTCTCCTCAATTCTATGCAAGCTGAGAAAGGTCTGGAAGTTGCACAAGCAAGTTTGAAACTATCCAATGTTGGTTCATGAGGTTTAAGGAAAGAAGCCATCTCTATAACATAAAAGGGAAAAGTGAACCAGCAAGAGGCAAGTGATCCAGATCTAACTAAGATCACTGATGAAAATGGCTACATTAAACAACAGATTTTCAGTGTAAATGAAACAATGATGACATATAGGACCTTGATAGCTAGAGAGAAATCAATTCCTAGCTTCAAAGTTTCAAAGAACAGGTTGACACTCTTGTTGGGGGCTAATACAGCAGGTAATTTTAAGTTGAAGCCAATGCTCATTTCACCTATCTTAGGGCCCCAAGAATGATGCTAAATCTACTTGCCCTGGTCTATATAAATAGAACAAAAAGCCTAGATGACAGTGTATCTGTTCACAGAATGGCTTACTGAACATTTTAAGCCCACTGTTGAGAACTACTGCTCAAAAAAAACATTCCTTTCAAAATACTATTGGTCATTGAAAATCCACCTGGTCACTCAAGAGCTCTGATGCAGATGCATAAGATTAATGATGTTTTCATACCTGTTAACACAATGTCCATTCTGCAGCCCACGGATCGAGAAGTAATTCTGACTTTCAAGTTTTAGTATTTAAGAAACACATTCTTTTTTTTTAATTTTTTTTAGTATTATTTTTTGTTTTTTGTAGAGACAGAGTCTTAACTTTATCACCCTCGGTAGAGTGCCATGGCGTCACACAGCTCACAGCAACCTCCAACTCCTGGGCTTAGGTGATTCTCTTGCCTCAGCCTCCCGAGTAACTGGGACTACAGGCGCCCACCACAACGCCCAGCTATTTTTCTGTTTTCTGTAGTTCAGCTGAGGCCGGGTTTGAACCTGCCACCTTTGGTATATGGGCCGGCGCCCTACTCGATGAGCCACAGGTGCCGCCCTAAGAAACACATTCTTAAGGCTATCTCTGTCATGAATACTGATTCCTCTGATGAATCTGGGTGATGTAAATTAAAAACCTTCTGGAATGGATTCATTATTCTTCATGCCATTAAGAACATTTGTGATTCATGGGAAGTCAAGGTATCAAAATTAACAGGAGTTTGGAAGAAACTGATTCCAACCCTCATGGATGACTTTGAGGGATTCATCATTTCAGTGGATGAAGTAACTACAGATGTGGTAGAAATAGCAAAATAACTATAATTAGAAGTAAAGCCTGAAGATGTGACTGAATTACTGCAATCTCATCATAAAACTTGAACAAAGAAACTGCTTCTTCTGGATGAGCAAAGAAAGTGGTTTCTTAAGATGGAATCTATTCCTGGTGTAGATGATGCAAACACGGCAAAGGATTTAGGATGTTTCGTAAACTTAGTTGATAAAACACCAGCAGATTTTGAGAGGATTGACTCCAATTCTGAAAGAAATTTTGATTGTAAAATGCCATCAAATAGTGTCACATGCTAAAAGAGAAATCTTTTGTGAAAGGACGAGTCGATCAATGTGGCAAACTACATTGCCGTCTTATTTTTAAAAATTGCAACACCCACTCCAAACTTCAGCAACCACCACCCTGATCAGTCAATAGCCATCAATATCAACGGCAAAATAAGGACAATTCACTAAAGGCTCATTAACATTTTTTAGCAATAAAGTATGTTCTAATTATGATACGTGCATTTTTTAGACATAATGCTATTGCACAGTTAATAAACTACAGCATAGTACAAGTGTAACTTTTATATGCACTGGAAAACCAAAAAATTCATGTGACCTGCTTTATTAGGGGTGATATGGAACTGAACTCTCAGAACCTTGGAGGTACACCTATATTTAGCTGAAGTATCACACTAAAGAGCCAAATGGCTGGCCTTGGAGAAGGTAGAGGAGGTATCAGAATTCCTGCTACAACTTCTAATTCCAGTTCCTCTACAGCTATATAAGACTCAAACCTAACCCAACCACTTCCCTTAGGACACTAAGCAGGGGGAAAAAAGCAATTTATAAATGAGATTCCTGGTACTAAAAGAGAAGAAAACTGAGATGTCTTAATAACAGTAAAGAGATCTAGTGGGGGAGGGGAGAGATCTAGGGGAAAGAATTACTATGTTGACAGCATAATTCATGACTACTAACTGCAGTAGAACATGGTTGTGCTTCAACTACTGAGAACACTTCTATACTGTGGCATGTGTAGGTGACAAACTATTCCCATTTCATTGTATAGCACTCTAAACCTTAATCTCCAAGGGACTAATAAGCTTGAGAATACTGAAGCAGCTTTGTAGAATTCAAGAAAAACCTTTTTTTTTTGTTTAGAGCATGTATGTTATTTGCAATGATATCAACAAAGAAAAGCAACAGCTAATATCTACTGGGCACTTACTATGTGTCAGGCACTATACTACTTAGCACTACCCACATTGTCTCACTCAATTCTCTATTTTAACAAAAGATGGTAAAGTAGAAATTTTTCAAAAGATGGTAAAGCAAAGATAGATATTATAATATAATCTTCATTTATAAAGACGAGACCTGAAGGTTAAAGTAATTAACTGACCCAAGGTCACACTGCTAGCAAGTAGCAGAGCTGGGATTCAAACGCAGGCAGTCTGAGTCAGAGTTTGTTCATCTACTATACTAAACATCAAAAGTGTGCCTAATAGGCACACTTAGAAAGGCATATGCTTTGAATTACTTTCTCCAGTAGTGCTGAAACGCCATTTTGGACCATCCATATTCCCCAAGATAGTTATTTTTATATAGGAAAACTTCTCTATCAAGTTAAACCTTATCAATCCCCCAATTTAAACAATAACACCAAATGAGAGAACCCAGAAAGTATGGCTGTCTTCCTCAAGTTCACCTCCAAAATGAGGAAGCCAACTCAATAAGACCTATCTCCAAGGAAGCTGGAATAGGTAGGACTGAAGTTTATGACTGGAGAAGGGTTCTCTGTTAGCCGATAGAAGAAATAAACCCACATTCACCATGCCTATATGAGATCCCAATGATAAAAAGACCTACTAGGAAGCTACTCATTTAACCAAGTCTTAGAGTCTAAACTTCAGGAGATGGTGGGTGGAGCAGAAAGGGACGGAAAAAGGACTCCTGAAGAAGCAGTACCCCCTCCATGAAGCCTTTCTCAACTTCCTACTGGAAGAGCCTTTGTGCCACATCTTGTTCATGCCGCCATCACAGCACCACACTTGGGACTTGGATTCAAATCCATAATACCCCTATTACACTACAAGCTCCTAATTCCAGTTCCTCTACAGCTATACAAAATGATGTGACACAATCATTTTCCTATTCAGACTGCAAGTTAATCATTTTCATATCCTAACACCTTCTTGAGTCCTAAGAGAGGAACGAACGCTCTGCTCATGAGCTTGTATGATCCATGAGGAAAGAACCTTGTCTTTCATCTCTGAGCCCTTTCATCTTTGAGAAATAGTTCCAAGGCTTCTTTCAAGTCTGCTGAATATCAACACCCCTAACTAAAATGCAAAATTAGCCATGGGGACAGGTATAGGAGGAAGCAGAGAATTATGAAATACTAGAACAACTAGTCAGAAAATTCAATTTCACACATATGAAACACAAATCAGGACTAGAGAGCTAAGAGCTTTCTACGAAAAGGTACTAAAAGGAAAAGAATGAATAAGTTATTCTAAAAAGATGAGGAATGGGGTTAGAGTCAAACTCTAGTGAAGAGTAGAGAGAAATGAGGCCCAACAAAATTTTTGGGCAAAAGAATACTGTCAACATTCAAGAATGCAGATTTTGGACATTTTATAAAATAACTGACCAGTACTCTTCACAAATAAAAGACAAGGAAGGAATAAGGAAATATGAAAGAGCCCAGAACAGAAAAACACCATTATTGGAAATACTGGGACATTTGAATTAAGCCAGCAGTTTAGTTACTAATATTATATAAATGTTAATCTCCTAGTTGAGATCATTATGCAATGGTTATGTACAATGTTAACTTTAGGGGAAGCTGGATGAGGAATATATGGAATTTTTGTAAATTTTCCCTAAGTTTAAAATTAATTCAAAATAAACAGTTAAAAAAAAACAAAACAAAGAATATAGGTTTTGTAGCAAGAGTAGCAAGAAATGATGACATGGAAAACCATTCAGAAACTGAAGTAACAGGTGTGAATCAAATTTTCCTCAATTCTAACATGAAAGTAGAAATATAGACCAACAAATAGTTGGTAACAGAGTAAAGGCTTTCCAAAAGAGTAAACACCACAGCATAGTTGAAGGCATGTACTGATTCATTCAATCACTAACCCACCACTTAATTAGACACCAACTATGGCTGACACTCTGCTAGGTGCTGGTTCCTACCTCTAAGTCTACAGACTAATAAAGAATGTGTGCAAGGAAGCACATAAATATGTTTTGTGAGTGTGAGAAGAATGAGCTAGAGGAAAGACAGAGGATGAGAAGATGCAAAGGGAGGAAATGAATTTATAAAAATCACTCAGGGGCCAGTCATGGTGCCTCACACCTGTAATCCTAGCACTCTGGGAGGCTGAGGCAGGAGGATCGCTTGAGTTCAGGACTTTAAGATCAGTGTGGGAAAGAGCGAGATCTCCGTCTCTACTGGTGCATTGTGGTGGGCACCCAGCTACTCAAGAGGCTGAGGGAGCATCACTTGAACCCAGGAGTCTGATGTGAGCTAGGTTGATGCCATAGCATTCTATCCTGGGGTACTCTATCCTGGGACAGCAGAGTGAGATTCTATCTCCAAAAAATAAAAACCAAAAAATTAGGCAGGAGACAAAATGAAAACACTCTGAAATGGAAATATCAGTGAGAATAGCTCTTTATTATTTACAGTCACACTTCTAACAAAAACTTCAAAAAGTACTAAACTCATGCATGAAGTGCATACTTCATGATGCTGCAAAATGACATGATTAGAATCATATTCTTAGGGTTATTGGTAAGATGAGACTACTAGAGAAGGAAAGATATATTTCAGCACCAGTATTCAGGCTTTCAGTGATGTTTCTTATCCACACAGTAACATCAAAGAAACAAACAGAAAAGCTCAATTACACAACTACAACGTTAAGAACAAGATGATAAATACAAATGATAAACATACAAGGAAAAAATACTTATTAAAGCAACCTTCAACTAATATTTTATAGTCCTACTAAACAGGAAAAAATATAACTAGTACTATCAAGATTGCAACAATTAAAATGGAATATACGATTTACAGTTAGTATTATAAACTGATAAAGGATTAACTCCACATGAGCACTATGGATTACTTAACGCATTTGCAGCTGAGAGGACCCCATACTCTCCTGCCATTCCCCTTCCCATTCACCCAATGCTCTGAACATTTCACTCTGAAATATTAAGAGTTTTTGCTCTTAATAGTTCCAGTCAAGACAGACTGTCCCCAGCCTCCTTAACCATCCACAGAGATTCCTCTCCATTTATCAAGGCTGGGATTCCAGTGTCATTTCCCTTTTCTTCAATGACCGGACCAAATTCATTCCCATCAACCTATCCCCTCTCTGGGCACATCCGATCTCTCCTTCCATTATACTCACATGCTTTTATTCATACAGTCAGTTGTTTAAATGCCTGTTTCATTCCTTAAATGAGGAATTCTTTGTTGTTGTTACAGTTGTCATTGTTGTTTAGCTGGCCTGGGCTGGGTTCAAACCCTCTAGCCTAGGGGTATGTGGCTGACACCCTACCCAGTGAGCTACAGGCGCCACCCCAAATCATGAATTTTAGTATGTGCAATACTTAGCACAGATGATGGCACATGGTAATACAGGAAACGGAAGGGAGAAAAAAAAACACCACTATAATATTACCTCAAAGAACAAAAGCCCGGAAAGCACTTAAATACTTAAATTACAGAAAAATACTATAGGGGAAAATGGTCTATCACTCACAAAAAAGCAAGCAAATATTAAAAATAAAGTGAAAGCTATGCTATCTTTAATAACATAGAAAATATTTCTGGCTATGTTAAATTAAAAACATAGAACACAACACAGTATCTATACAATGATTACAGCCACACCAAATACATAAGGACTATGAGAATATAAAACTGTATATTGGAGTAGGGTTGTAGTTTTCCTCTTCTCAAATATTTTCTTGAATACTATTCCTGTCCCCCTTTATTATCATAAAAAAACTTTATTTCCAAAGAAAGAAAGAAGAGAGGGAGAGAAGCAAGTTTAGAGATTCCTCAAAGCCCCTGCAACCAAGGGAAATGCTATTACTGAAAGGTGCCAAGAGGAGTGGAAGTCTGCAATATTACCAAAACCAAGGGTCCCAACCCCAATCTGCCTCAAGGAGAATTCCTCTCGTGTCACAAGCTGCACTAAATGTGAATTCTTTATTGCAAAACTTAGGAGGTAAGAACTTTTTCCAGACATCTGTGGAATTAGTATTAATGAGAGTGCCCTGGAGTTCATACCCATGCCTATGCAGCAAAAACTTCTCAGACAAAGCACTGCCAGGCACACTTCTTGATGAGATGTCTAAGCCCGAAGGCATCAAAGATGTAAATTTCCATACTGGAAACATAACTGGTTTCCTCTCGAAGACTTTTTCCATCACCTCCTGTCCACACTATAATTCTCCAGTCTTCTTAAATGAATAGTTAACATATGTCAAGGATATAAAGCATACACTGAGGTGCTTGGTGCCTAACTCAATTACTTGTAGAAGAACCAATCTCAGCAGAAAATTGGAATCTTCCCACCAAGTTACTCAAAAAACGAAAAAACAGGTTCTCACTCTTTTGTCTGAGCTAGACTGCCACGGTGTCCTAAGAGCGCACTGCAACATCAAACGCCTAGGCTCAAGTGAGATTCCAGCCTCAACATCCTGAGTAGCCGGGACTACAGGTGCACACCACCACTCTGGCTAATTTTCCTATTTTTTTGTAAAGACAGGGGCTCACTATGTTGCTCAGGCTGGTCTTGAACTCCTGGTTTTTCACCTCAGCCTCCCAAATGCTAGGAATATAGGTGCCTGGATCCCAAATGAAATTTAATAAGCACCAAGAAAATCTTCATTTCTTTCTTTTCTTTATTAAAAATGTTAAATACTTTTACTAATTCCTCATACTGTATGTTATTTGTCCTTGCTTAGTCTATGAATTTCAGGAATGGAATTCACCTTAGTCTTTGCATTTTAGGAATGAGAAGAACCAGAAGTCATATGGCCCAGTCTCCTAATTTTATAAGTGATTTAAAAAATAAAAATTATGTATAGAAAGGGAAAATGACTTGTCCTGAGCCACCCAGATAAGTAATGATAAAGTAGGATTAAAACCCAAATCTCCCAAATTCTCCCATGAATTTCAACCCCAATTCATTCCATTATATCAAGCTTTTTTGTTTCTTAAAATCTCTGGAACCCTTGGCATAAATAATTAGTACCACAGAATTTTAAAGCTTGAAAGGACCTCAGAGAGAGTCTTAACTTAATCCCCTCTTTAGGCATATAAGGAAATTGAGGCCCAGAAAGATTAAGTGATTTGCTCTCAATCTCTTGAATGGCAGGGAAAAAGTATAACTTAAGATCAAAAATCCACAAACCAATGCCCATGAGAAAGGAGGAGAATGTCTCAGCTGGAGAAATTTTTAAAAGGAATGTAGCTTGTTCTAGATCAGGGGATCACAAAATATAGTCCCTAAACCAGCTGCTTTGGCATCACTCAGAATCTGGTGAGAAATGCAAAGTCTAAAGTACCACAGGAGACCAACTGAATCAAACTCGAAGGGTGAGTATAATCAAATCAGCAACTTCATACTCTTATGTCCCCAAGATGTGAACTTTAGTGGTTCAGCTGAGTCTGCTTTCTAAATAACTATAATCAATGGATTTTAAGATGTATGCATTCCTCTATAAGTGTACTCTACTTCAAATTTTTAACTTTTTTAAAATCTGAGAACAAGGCTTGGCACCTGTGGCTCAACGGGCTAAGGCGCCAGCCATGTACACCTGAGCTGGAGGGTTCGAATCCAGCCCGGGCCTGCCAAACAACAATGACGGCTGCAACCAAAATATGGCCAGGCATTGTGGTGTACGCCTGTAGTCCCAGCTACTTGGGAGGCAGAGGCAAGAGACTCACTTGAGCCCAGGAATTGGAGGTTCCTATGAGCTGTGATGCCACAGTACTCTATCCAGGGTGACAGCTTGAGGCTCTGTCTCAAAAAAAAATAAATAAATAAAAATAAAAATCTGAGAACAAAATAGAAAGCTACATTTATTTAGGTGTTTAGTAGGTTTCTGTTCTGGCTCTGTTCTTTACTGGCTATTTGACTTCTGGCAGGTAACTTAACCTTTCTAGCTTGAGTTTCCTTTTCTACAAAATAGTGTGCCACCTACCTCGGAGAGCATGTTGAGAGTTAAACGTGAAAACTCGTCTGAAAGCACTTTGGCTCAACCTCTAGCATACTGTAGACAGACTACAGCACAGTGGTTACGAGCCCCAGCTATGAAGTAAGACTGCCTGAGTACCCTGGCCCGGCCACTACTGGCTAGATGCCTAAGATAGGAACTTTTTTGTATCTCAGTTTCCTCATTTGCACAACAGGGATTAAAAACAGTATCTTCTTCAGCTGGGCATGGTGGCTCATGCCTGTAGTCCTAGCATTTTGGGCTGCTAAGGCAGGTGGATGGCTTGAGTTCAGACCAACCCTAGCAAAAGTGAGACCCCATCTCTACTAAAATAGAAGAACTAGCCAGATGTTGTGGCTGGTGCCTGTAGTCCCAGCTACTACCTGGCTAAGGCAAGAAGATCTCTTGAGCCCAAGAGTTTGAGGTTGCTGTGAACTATGATGAAGCCACAGCACTTTACTCAGGGGATAGAGTGAGACTCTGTCTCAAAAAAAAAAAAAACACGACACTATCTTCCACATATGGTTGTTATGAGGATTTAGAGATGATGCAGGTAAGTAAATCATCTTTCATGTCTATAAAATTTTACAGTTTTCAAAGAGCTTTGGCATCCAGAAACTTATCTGATCCTCATAACTTTCCACAAAAGGATAGGTGCGTTTGACTAAGTATGAACTAGATTCCAGACTTTGCCATCTTTTAGGAAGCAAAAGAGTGGACACAGATCTTACAGAAAGGAAATCACATGAAAAATACTTGTGGGAAATGAACAGAGCTGGAAATAAGGAGACCAGGATTCTGATTTCAGTTCTGTCCATCACCTTGGCCTACAACCTCAGGTAAGTCTATCAGACTGGGGTTCACTTTTCCTCTGTAAACAAGTAGGCTGAATCACATCTATAGCATCACTCAAAATAAAATACAAACTCTTTATAATGGCCCAGAAGGAAGGCCTACATAGTCTGTCATCTGCCTAAATCGCTGCCTTCATCTCCTACCATTCTCCTGCTCACTCACCCCATCCCAGCTACTTCAATACTCTTCCTGGTCCTCTAATAGGCTGTTCCCTCTCCCTCCATCACTGTGACACCTTCACATGACTGCTCCTTCTCATCCTTGAGTCCTTTAATATCCATTCCTCAGAATTCTTCTCCAATCACATTATCCAAAGGAACAGATCCTATTCCCCACTCAGATGCTATTTTCTACAGCAGCACTGTCCAGTAAAAATAAAATCTGCAAACGGACCAATTAATGTAAGTTTACATTTTCCAGTAGCCACATTAGAAAAGTTTTTTAAAGGTGACACTAATTTGAATAATATATTTTCTTTAGCCCAATGAATCCTAAATAGTATATTTCAACATGTAATCGATATAAAAATTAAGATCTTTTACATTATTTTCGCCTATTATCCAAAATATGATCATTTAATCAATATGACCAATAATCAGAGTAACTGATGTGATCAGAACGACGGTGTAATCAGTATTTTCTTTTTTTTTTTTTTTTTTTGTCGAGACAGAGTCTCACTTTATCGCCCTGGGTAGAGTGCCGTGGCGTCACAGCTCACAGCAACCTCCAGCTCTTGGGCTTAAGCGATTGTCTTGCCTCAGCCTCCCGAGTAGCTGGGACTACAGGCGCCCGCCACAGCGCCCGGCTATTTTTTTTGTTTTGCAGTTCGGCCGAGGCAGGGCTTGAACCCGCC
>CAUYON010056650.1:0-43386 GCA_963573935.1 Arctocebus calabarensis
CACCCTGGATAGAGTGCTGTGGCATCACAGCTCACAGCAACCTCCAATTCCTGGGCTCAAGTGAGTCTCCTGCCTCCACCTCCCAAGTAGCTGGGACTACAGGCGCCCGCCACAACGCCCGGCCATTTTTTTTAGGTTGCAGCCATCATTGTTGTTTGGTAGGCCCAGGCTGGATACGAACCCGCCAGCTCAGGTGTACGTGGCTGGCGCCTTAGCCCGCTGAGCCACAGGCGCCGAGCCCCTGGCCTTATTTTTTATTATAGCTTTTTGTTTATAGTTTTTCTAGAGGGCATGAGATGGTATCTCACTATAGTTTTAGTTTGCATTTTCCTAGAGAGACTGATGTTGAGCATATTTTCGTGTGCTTATCTGCCATTCATGTAACTTCTTTGGTGAAGTATTTGTACAAATATTTTGTCCCTTTTAAACTGGGACAAGTCTTATTAGTGACTTGTAAGAATTCATGATATATTCTGGATAAAAGCCCACTGTGAGTAATATGATTTGCCAGTCTGTCTTATCTTTTCACTTTCCTAACAATGCCTTTGAAGTGCAAATTTTTTAAGTTTGATAAAGTCCAATTGAAACTTTTGTATTTTATGGATCATTTTTTGGTATAGTTAAAGGTGTTATCATTTTAAGAGATTATCTTTCTACTTTAACTAGCCAAAGTGGATTTAGTTGTTTGTAGTGAAGAAACATGACTGATACGACAATTAAGACAGAAGACCAAAAGAATTATATTTCCATTTCATAGATTTTGAATCCAAAATGTGAATGAGATTCATCTGAGGAATCATAATAATTTATTCTAGATTGCTATCATTTTTTTTCTTTTTTGCTTGCCTTTGCTTCAGTCAAGCAGATGGTGCTATTGGATTAGCTATCAAAGGTCTTGATCTGGATGGTTATTTTGATCTAAAAGACTTCACAGATCACTGTAGACAGCTGCTTCTTGGATTCATGGACCTCATAACCATAGTGGAAAATTAGAAAGAGCCTCCCACTATGTTGGTGAGAACTCAAAAAAAAAAAATCCTAAAGTTAAAAGTGCTTATGATAACTCATCATTTTGGTCTCTGGGGTTCTTATGAGGGGGAAAAAGTGCTCTGTTGCAGTGGACATCATTTGGATTGGGAAAGACTTCTGAAAGATAGAGGTGAATAATGAAATAAAGTAAAAAAATTACTATTTAATCACAATTGGGAGCTTAATTCATGATTTCTTTTGTAAACAACTTAAAGCTACTATGAAATTCCAACATGTATAGTAAACTCCGGTGAAGTAAGAAAAGAGCTGAATTAGACAATGGAAGCCCCAGGTGAATGCCTTTCCCTGACACTGGCTGTGAGTTATTGGGCAAATCTCTTTTCTTATCTGAGCTTCTGTAAAAGCATGGGAGCATGTAAGCATGGACTAAATATTGTAAAGTTCTTTAGACCCTTTCTAGGTTTAACTGTCATAGAGGGAACTATCTAGAAACAGTTTTTTTTTCCTACCTCAAACCAGCAACTTATTTTAGGACAGAATGAGCTTTATTGTGTTCACTTTAGTGACCAGGGGAGAGGAAGTTCCTAAAAAACAAGCTGTACATAACGTCTATACCCTTTTAAGGAGTGAACGCTCACAGAGGCACGTAGAAGGTGCTTGGCATTATTTCCTGCTGTGCGTGCTTGAACGTGGGGTAGAAATGGATGGAAGAGATTGTTGTTCTTCTGACCAGCAATGTTGATCCTTTGCTCTTTACCAGAGCCAATGGCCTCATTGTGAAAATCAAATATGTGCTCAGTGGAGGGTACCTAAGGTCAAGGACCAGCCACACACATGATTATGAAGTAAATGGAGCCTGCATTCTGTGATAGTCAGTACTTTTTGTATATTCATTCCCTGAAGTTTTGGTGCATGATATTAATGAAACAGCACAGACAAAATTGCCTAGCACAACAGCTGTCAGAATGAACATCACATTCAATGTACATTATTTTCCTTTCCCGTCTTCCTCATGCCTTTCTTGTAACACAAGCTACACTCTTTATTAATAAGCCTTTGGAGCCTCTCTGGGTCTCTGTCCATTTAGGGTCCTTGGAGTCTGCCTCAGGTTTTGATTTTTTTTTCCCCGAACTTTCACTTTTCCAAAAATGTACTGACTGTATGTATGTTTCCTTCTTGAACCCATTAGATATCTAGCTAGTGTATTCAAAAGGAAATTTATTAGTATTAACTTGATTTAACAAGGTGTTAAATGAATCCTTATTGGATGCTTACTGTATGCTAGGCGATGTTCTAGTTGTGAGGATATAGTAGACACAACACAAATAGCAGTTTCTGTCTCCATGGAGCTTACGTTATATAAAAAGTGAAATATCAGAATATGAACCAGGGGTGGATACACTATTTTTCTTGTCCTTAAATCTATTTGTTTGTTCCCTCATTTTCTGGTTTCTGTACCCCACTATCTCTATGGGGAAGTTCATCCTTATTTGATTGGAATCTTAGCGTGAGAGTACCTCAGATTATTTCAGTCTTCCTTAGCCAGGCTGTGGATACAGGATGGTGCTGGACCAATCAGATGCTCTGTCAGGTTGGGTAACAAAAAACTGAAAATGATTTGAATAAATTCAGCTCCAAGATGGCACTCTGACAAGGGCCTTTGACTTCTGTTCCTTAGAACCTCAGAGCTTCACTGGTGCTTGTTGGTTCCAAAGCCTTTACTGTTTGAAATATGATATGTCACAGAAGTTACAGAGAGGAATTTTGCATTGCTTAAAAACTAGTAATCCTAACTTATAAAAAATTAAAGTAAGAAGTATCATATTCTTTTATATCTATTATTTACTCAAATCCAATTCAATCTCGTAGCTCATCCACTTGGCTGGCAAGTAAGTAAATCTAATTTTTGAGAGGGTCTTCCTTCTTTATAGGCATGAGAATTAAGGAGTCTCCTGTCATCACCAGTTATATTTCTACATAGCTCATGTTTCAAACACCCAGTATTCTAAATTCTATGCCATACCAGAGACAAGGAAATCATTGGTATGGCTGGAAACCTCTGAGTTAGGGTTCAGTTTCTACAGGGGCACCATGTAAAACTTTGTATATGTAAGTATACATAATTTCTCTGAAACTTTGTACTCTCTAGCTCATTATACTGACGCAAAACCTCCCTCAGACAGTTAACTTATCTGAGAGACTGTGCTATCTTTTAAGAACAGAGGGCAAACTGTCACATTCATTCTGTCTTGCTCACTCACCTGTCTCCTCCAAATGACTTTGGATCTGTGTACTGAACTCCAGAGAACAATTACTTTATTCAATCATTTATCATGCCTTTATTAAGTTTTTGATGTCTTCCAGGTCCTGTATGAGCCTTTGAAATTACAAAGAAGAGCCTATTATAGCTTCTGCCTAATGATGACTCACAGTTAGGGTGGGGAAAGAGCAGCATTAGTTAGCCAGTGGCTAAATATAATCAAACACTTATGGCAGCGATAAGTGACACAGTAGAGGTATAAAAATAGACATAATGGATAATGGGAGCCCAAGAGAAGTTCTTGAGTGTGTTTGGAGATGGCTTGCAAAAAGGAGAGGATAACTGGGCTGAGTCTTAGCGAATAGTTTGCTTAATATACACATGGAGTAGGAGTGATACCTTCTGAAGGAGAGAGAAAGAGAGAGAGAGAGAAAAGAGGGAGGAGAGAGAAAGATAGAGGAGAGAGAGAGAAGAGAGAAAGAGAGAGGAGAGAAAAAAAGAGGGTGAGAAAAAGAGAGAGTAAGAAAGAGAAGTGGGAGGAGAAGGAGGAAGAGAAAGAGAAGGCTTGAATATTTACCTAACATCAAACCATTATATACTAGTTATTCTACCGTCTTCCCCCTATGTTTCTTTCTAATTCTTTCTTCCCCTTAGGAAGCAACTGGGAAAGGGAGATTGAGAGAGAGCAAAGACTGGCTTACCTAGAACACGCACGTTGTTCAACATGACTGGAATAGCTGGAGGGAAGTCTCACTGGGGACTTACGGGAGATGAGCATGGAGGGCAGGCAGAGGGCAAGGTGAAGTGGCTGAAGGATGAGTTTTATAGTAAGTCCGTCTTGTGAACATTCAAGGTCTGCCCCTTTGGTGCTGTGAACTCCAGATGTTACTTAACTCAGCTTCTTTGTTTGTAAGAGAGAGAAGGTAGCAATACCTCCATTTCAATGTACTGAAAGGACTACAAGGATTTATAAAATAAAGTATCTAACACAGTGCCTGCCACAGAGCAGAATTCAATAAGATTTTCTTTCTTCTCCTCTCTGCTGTCCCCGCCCTACATACACACCTTGAAATCTATCACAAAAGCCATAAAGCTGAAGGTTACTGATAAAAAGCACTTGGTGAATGTCTGGGAAGTAGTGGGAAACTGACTGAAAAGGGGAGGAAGAGGCTGAGCGACTGAGAGCCTTTGAAACTGGGAAGCAGACATTATTCTTAAAATCACATTTTAAAAAATTTATACATTCCTTTATTGCACCTGATATTAAAATGAAAACAGATACCAATAATACAAATTGTTATAATCATGTCCCCCAGCTAATAAATGCTATTTATCCATGATATTTCAAGCAAATCATGTCCCCCAGCTAATCAATGCTATTTATCCATGATATTTCAAGCTGGTAAGGACCAAAATTTCTACTATTATCAACTTTTACATATTTGCAGAAATAGCATATATGGGATATGTACCTTTGAATATTTACTTAACATCAAACCATTATATACTTAGTTATTCTGCAGTCTTTCCCCTGTGTTTCTTTCTAATTCTTTCTTCCCCTTAGGAAACAACTATTGATATCCTGTGTTTGCTTCCACGTGTTTCTTTACGTTAAAAAATAAAAAAGCCTTTAAAAACCAAAACACCTGTTTCAAGTGTTCATTTTCCTAAAAATGGAATGATCATATACATTTCTTTACAGCTTTCCTTTTCTATATAAAACTATATCAAGGACATCCAGATATTTGTAGGACTATTGTAAGATAAAATGCTATGCACATACGTATTGAAAAATGATCATAGAATCCTGGCTTTTATAAGTGGAGTGGTTACTAAAGTCTCTCAGTTTAATTATTATTCCAGTGCATGGCGATTTTGAATATAAGAAATTTATTAAATGTATTTTTTTTTTTTTTTGAGACAGAGCCTCAAACTGTCAACCGGGATAGAATACTGTGGCATCACAACTCACAGCAACCTCCAATTCCTGGGCTCGAGTGAGTCTCTTGCCTCTGCCTCCCAAGTAGCTGGGACTACAGGCGCCAGCCACAACACCTGGCCATTTTTTTTTTTTTGGTTGCAGCTGTCATTGTTGTTTGGTGGGCTCGGGCTGAATTTGAATACACCAACTCAGGTGTACATGGCTAGCGCCTTAGCCCGTTGAGCCACAAACTCCAAGCCTTAAGCATTGTTTTTGGTACACAGGGGGTCTCGCCCCCTTACCCAGGCTGGTCTCCAACTCCTGGGCTTGAGGGATCCTTCTGGCTCTGCCTCCCAAGATGCTAGGATCACAGGCATGAGCCACCCTGTCTGGCCAGGTGATTGAAATGTGAGCACTTTGGTATCCTGATTATAAAACCCCAAATGAGCATGTTTAAGGTACTAAACAGAAAGAGGCCCCACAATGATTTGTCAGCATAGAAAGTGGCTCACCCAAAAGCTGGGATATGCGCCCACTAGTAGTGCTCACTGGGATAAATGCTCGTGGCGTAACAGAAAGATATAATTTCTGGTTGGGTTGGTGGCAAGGGGGAACCTAGTGATTGGAATGGTATAGAAGCAAATGGTAGACCAGAAATTTGTTAAATGTAATTCTGAAAGTGGCAAAAAAAAGTTTTGGAGGGGTGATCTGAGACCATATTTCAAGTTTCAACTTTAATGTGATTGCCCCAGGAAGTGGTTCCTGAAACCCCTGTCGAGGATAAGTCCCCCCTTGGATGTCCTAGAACACAACCCTCTATTTGTTCTTTGTAAAATATGTTAGCATAATGTTAATACCTAATTAGTTATTAATAAGCTGATTTTTGCCCATCTCTGTGTCCTTTTACTTTGTTTCCTATGCTTGACAGATTAAAAAAGGTTGAAAATGAATGAGCAGGAAATTTTTGTGAGGTGGGGGAATCATATACATGTTGAAATCTGATGCCATGGAGTGGCATTGGGGGATGAGAGTCCGTGATGGGAAGGACGGTTACATTAGGGGCTCAGAGATTGGTATCTGTACCATTTGTTTCCTCCAGTCTGGGTTGTATGATTCGAAAAGGGTATTTTCATTTGCTCTCTCTTGGTTGTTGGCCTGGCTGCATTACAGATGCTTAAGCCCTAACATTAGTGCCTTGAGAGAGAACAATGGGAGATGCATTTTAGTCTGAGGTTTTTTGTTTTTTTTACTCTGACCAGAAAAAGGAAAAAGAAAATGTCTGGAAAGCTAGCATTCAGAATATTTTTGCTTACTCTTCACTACTTAATCAATACTTCCACCAGCAGGGAGAAGCCTAATGTCTTACTTCATCCTGGAAGTAGAAACTGGGTTAGACTTCCTGATAGCAAGTGACTGTATTGTGGAGATAGATGGGGAGGCATAAAATATAGATTCTATTCGGTTTCATCTTCACTGCATTTATTCTGTCTCCATTTTATTGCCCATTCATTGCTCCATGTCAGTTCAATTCTATTCTATTTCAGTTTGAGCTACATGCACAATATAAGACTAGACATTTTCAGTCAAAATCATTTCCCAATCTTGTCACCAGCCAAATCTTCTCATCTTAAGTATTTCAAGTTTCCTGTAATGAATTGTAGTGAATTTGAACTCCTAACTGTTTTCAACCTGTAGACTTTATTCTTTAAGCATTTTGTTAAAGGTATAATGATATAATATCTTGACAAGGGTTACTACTTTATAATTATTAATATATCTATTGATAGGAAAGTTGATTCTGAAGGCAACCTAATGACCTGCATGGAAGTATGAAGTGACTTAGCTAAAAAGTGAAAATAAATGATCAAATCCCTGTATAAAATGGGTTGTTGTGTATAATTTTTGATGAGTAGAATTATTGAACTCTTTTTTTTTTTTTTTTTTTTTTTTTTTTCAGTTTTGGGGTGGGGCCGTGTTTGAACTTGCCACCCCCGGGTCTAGGGGGCTGGCACCCTACTCCTTGAGCCACAGGCATCACCTGAATTATCAGACTCTTTAAATAGGTTAGATACTTCTAATTTGGAATTATATTTGTGGAAAATGACAATAGTTTGCTTTTCTAAAATTTCATTATTCTTTGATAAACTACTTTAGACTTTTATATTTTTTCTTCTATCCTCAACTATAATATAAAGTTATTCACTCTTTTCCATCAAATCTTTCTTATGTTTCAATAATAGCAAAACTACTGAGCATTGTGTAGAATTCTACATGAGATAGGTGGGCATTTTACATGAGGTATTCTTAAGTTGTTTTTACAGAGAAGGAATCAAGTCACTTAAATGTTAATTTCTTTGCTCAAATAAGTGGTGGCATTAACATTGAAATTCAGATGGTTTACTCTAGAACCTGCAGATTTGACCACCATTGTCTCTCATTTCAGAAATAATCATGTTCAGTATATACGTGGAAGACTAAAGAGAAACATCACAATTTCTGAAGCAAAGATTTAATTGTTGTTGTGTTCTATCCTGTTATGAGGGGTGTTCAATTAGAGAGCAACTGAAGTATAGTAACTGTCTTTTATTGGGTATTTTGAGTACTGTAACCAGGGCTATCCAACCTGCAGTTCTCTGGGCTGCATGCAAATTATTTGAGGACTGTTTTGCATATCTGTGGTGTTGGATATCATGAAGGTATGCATGGACCTTTTTTTGGTTTTTTTTTTGCTCATCAGCTGCTGTTAGTGTTCGTGTATTTAAAGTATGGCTCAAGACAACTCTCCAACGTGTGGCAGAAAAGAAAAAGTTTGGGCACTCTTGCACTCCATTCATAAGTCAATGCTTTCAACAAAACCAAGTAGGTTTTATTATTTTCACTCCTCAAATGAGGAAGCTGAGACTGGAGAAGATTATATAGTTTAACTTAAGGTAGTAGGTGTGAGTGATGGTGGTAAAGTTAGCTCGTAAGCCAAGTTCTAGAAACTTCCTGCAGCATTCACAGACTCTGCCTTTGTTTGTGCCATGACTTCCATTCGTCCTACAGTTCTATTGTACATGTACTTGACAACCAATTACTTCAAAATCAACTGAGGAGATTGTTAAAAATGCAGACCCCAGCCGGGGGTTGTGGCAGGTGCCTGTAGTCCCTACTCTTCAGGAGGCTCAGGCAAGAGGGTCGCTTGAACCCAGGAGTTGAGGTTGCTGTGAGCTATGATGACACCATAGCATTCTATGTAGAGTGACAGAGTAAGATACTGTCTCAAAAAAAAAAAAAAATGCACATCTCTAGCTCTCCTTGTAGCAATTCAGATTCAGCAGATCTGGTGTGTGACCTGAAATCTAAACCTGCATTTTTAATAATCATTTCTTGCAGGTATTATGCACAAGAGGTTGGACAACAATGGCCTTAATTATTATCAGAAAGTGTTCATGAGAGAGGTAACCTTTAAAAATCTTTATTCTTATTTAAGTCTCACTTAGGTATTTTGAAAAATAACTGGTAATATTGCCTTAAAAATTCTTCCATGACACCAGTTAATGAAAACTGCAAAGCTTGAGAATTCTCCAGGACACAACTTAATTTTTCTGGTTTCTTATATAGGAGATATAATGAGAGAAGGTACAACTTGTCCCCTGGGAATCACTTTCAGCCATAGTGGGCAATGATAGGAGGAAAAAAAAGTATGAACTCTGCAGAACAGATAATTCTCTGTTCAATTTGTGATTTTGAATAGTACTTCTGCCAACCATTAGCTCCAATGGTTTCTATTTAGCATTGTGTAATGGTCTCTCAATTGTCAAGTGATTTACTAGTTATTTTCGGATTTCTATTTCTTTGGTACTTATCATTCCATGTCTACTGAAAAAGTGAACAATAAAAGTAATCAATTGGGAACATTTTAATGAGGCAGTCCAATCCAAAGCTTTGCATTCAAGTATTTGTTCAAATTTGAGGAGGTTACAACTACAAGTTCTGTTTTAGACTCTATTTTACTTGCCCTTACCAATGAGAAAAGAGAAAAAGGATTAGAGGATTTCTGGAAACTTTGAGCTGTAGAAATAAAGGCTGTTTAGGCAGAAGAGTTTATAGCAGAATCTTTATGGACAGATGCTATACTTAATAAAGACGTTTATAAGTCATCACCAAAAAGGATTTAGAAATAAGGTTATAAGTTGGCCTTGATTTGATGTAAAACTTTAGCTATGTTATATTATGCCTGAGTGTAAAAATTTAAGCACAAATAGATATAATTCTGCTTCTGTTTCTCTGTGTGGTACACTTCTTTTAGATCACGCTGTCTTTATAAGATGGACATCCTAAATATAACTTTCTTCATTATTTCCTGGAAAAATGTGCATTCCTATGTTAAATTAGCAGTTCTAGGTCCCTAAGTCAGTGAGACCAAGCTTTTCTGATTGATTCACTGTACAGTCTTCTAAGGATGCAGAGTTCTGTTAACTTTGAAAATCTCTGAATTCCTTGACATTCTTTTTTTTTTTTTTTTTAGACAGTCTCACTATGTCACTCTTGGTAGAGTGCTGCGGCATCACAGCTCACAGCAACCTCAAACTCCTGGGCTTTAGCGATTCTCTTGCCTCAACCTCCCAAGTGGCTGGGACTACAAGTGTCCAGCACCACACCAGCTATATTTTTGTTGCAGCATTGTGGTTTAGCAGGCCTGTCTGGGTTTGAACCCACCAGCTTCAGTGTATGTGGCTAGTGCCATAACCACTGTGCTATGGATGTCGAGCCTCCTTGGCATTCTTATTTAGTTAAGTCTCTAATTAACACTACATTTCTGCATTCTGGTTCTCACATAGGGTCCTTAGAGTGCAAGTTTAAGCATTCTTTAGTGTTGACTAGGTCACAAAGAACCAGGAAGCACTTTAGAGTGTGTTTAAATAATTCTGAAGGGTTATAAGAGAGCTCCAAACTTTAAAAGGAGGCAACATTAAAAGGAGGTATCATTGCCAAATTTTAAGGGAAAAGGTTAATTAGTCTTTGACCTTGGAGTTATTTGGAAAGGGAATATGTTACTTGGACAGAATTAGACTAAAAATTATTCTGGAGAATAAGGCAGTCTGATAAAATACTAAATGAATGGCTGTATACTTAGCAGTCTTAACTTCTGAATGGCTCTTTCGTTTTGAAATAGTCATACCTAAATCCGAAGCAGCTGGTGATTTTTGTTTCTTTACTGTATTCTATTAGGATTAGGGTAGCACTAGAAAGGGAAACTTGTAAGAGCTAATAGCTATGTCTGGCTTTTTATTTTTATTTTCATTTTATTTTACTTTTTTATTAAATCATAATTGTGTACATTAGTGCAATCATGGGGCACAATGTGCTGACTTCATATACAATCTGAAATATTTTCATCGCACTGTCTAACATAGCCTTCATGGCATTTTCTTAATCACTGTATGAAGACATTTGTATTCTGCATTTAGTAAGTTCTGTACCCTTCTAAGATGCACCGTAGGTGTGATCCCACCAATCGCCCAGATCAAAGATTTAAACTTAAGACATGAAACTATGTCTGGATTTTTAAATTAAAGTTTGTTAGGTCAAGAAAGGTATCCAAATGCTTTAGATTTTCACATATTGGTATATATCCCGATGCTCACATTTATGATTTCTTCTACTAAATTTCTCAAGTTTAGTTTGAAATGATTTATTTAAAACTCTAGTTTAGGAGGTAACAGTTTTTAAACAAACATACATGTTTACCCATGAATTCAGTGCTTATAAAACAGTTACTATTTATAGGGCCTTACTTCTTGCATGCAGTTCCACCAACCTAACTGAGGGCTAGCCCATAATCCAAATGGCAAGATCTTGTTTTTAAACTTTTGATAAGACACAGCACTCAGTTTTAGAGATCATACTCTGATTGTGATGGACCAAGTCTTCTAGGTTAAAGAGTTCCTCGAGAAGGTTATCCTGCCAAAATGTGGGCAGTGGGCAACACCACAGGAGCAGCTGGCCAATTAACTTGAGAAATGTAGGGAAGAGGACTGGGGAGAGGGGAGGAAAGTTACACTTCGAGTTTAAGATTTTCTTGGAGAGTAACATTCCCACCAAGGAGAGGAAAGTGCCCTCTGGTGATTCTGCCACGGTCTGCCCTACTCCACACTGTTTCATATGCATGACTCTTACAGACCCAAGCAAGATATTAAACCACAGAAAACCTTTCTGGTTTTCTGTAGGCTTAAAGTTCTGTCCAGTAAGACGTTTTTAAAATGGGATTCTCTCACAAATATAGGGTCTTGAGAGTGCAAAATTAATAACAATTCTAACAATAAATAGTAGATAATAGTTCTTTGACATTATATGCTAGAAACTGCTGTGGGCACTCTGTCTAGAAATCACTCATTTAGTCTTTACTCCCACCTATGACATAGTAATGTCATAATTCTAATTATAGGAAATGGAGGCATGAAGAAAGTAAATTAGGTGATTTTCCTATGTTCACACACTCCGTAAATGGTGGAGGCAGGATGTGAACCGGGTGATCAGGCTCCTGAGTCTGTGTTGGGGCAGCTAAATCTTCCCAGAGGAATGAATTTCCTAAGACACACATGTACCAACCCAAGCTCTGCACGTCCAGCTTCACAGGGCTGGAAGTGGTGGGAACAGGCTGCGTGTCTGGCCCCGCACAACAGTGCAATTTATTTTCCGGAAATGAGTCACTTTGAGTATTTCCTAGGTGTGCAGGTCAGAGGCTTCTTGGGTTCTCTCTCCATCTACTTCTGGAAGGAGCCCGACGGAGCATGCACCAGACAGGCCTGCCAAGGGGCATATATCAAATGATCATTAATAAATACCTCGGGAGCAAGTCCATTTCACAGGAATCAGAAATGATCCCCTGCTCCTCCTTCTCTTCAAAGGAAAGCCGGTGGGAAACAGGGAAACCAACAACCAGAACTCTCTACGCCTGGTTTAATCAGACAGTGAACTGTTGCATTAAGTCAGCGTCCTTAGCTGCCCCCTTTTTTTTCCTGCCACTCCTTGATTATTCAAAGTGTAATTTGAGTGATAGAGCCATGTTGCATGTTCCTGCCACACGTTCTGATGAGTTAGCCCTCTGCTGCTGCTGTCACACAGCTTCTGAAAAGAAGCTTTGAGATACCCTGTGGGGAAATGAGCAATGTTTCCGCGGCAAAGAGACTGCGTGCAGAGGGGCTGCCCGCCGGGCACATGTCGCTTAGGCGCGCAGCCAGCCCTGGGGTGATTGATGGGGACTCTGCTCTTCTGGTGTGTCTTCACTTGCGAAAGGGATGAAGGGCACCTTCGAAAGAGGAGGGACCGTAATAATCACTTCATCTGTCTTCTGCTTAATGCAAACTCACTCTGAAAAGATAAATGACTCTTGTAACAGCTACCCCAAATCTTTCCTATGTGTTGATGTGGGTCAGATTTGTACATTTCTAGGACTGTTTCATTGTGGCAGTTATTGACTTCGGTAGGTAGCATTGAGTGCATGTTTTTGTTAACTTGAAAGTATGTTAGAATCAATAGGCAGTAAGTTTACAAGAGGCCGCAGTGGATCTGCTTTACATGGGAATACATAATTGAGCAAACATTGTAGTGGGTTTAAAATTGACAGTCACAGCTCAGGTACAGCAACGAAACTATTTTTCCGTGTCTGAACTGAACTTAGCTCAAGCCTCTATTTGTTCAGTTGGCTGAAAAGTGTTACTCTTGCCCCCTTCAACTTAATTTAGTCACTTCCGGTTCATGCAGTCACGTTCTAAGTTCTCTTCCTGGCCTCTTTCTTGTTACCTCTAGAGATGACTTAAGTTACTGGGTATCCCCCAGATCATCCTGGCATTGGGAGCAGTGTCTCATTTCTTGGGTCTTTGCTGGTCTTTGTTGGCCTCTGTCGAGGTGTAGTAATGCTCTTCTAGCTTTTGGGCTTCACTTTCAGCACGTGGTTGGAGGCTCAGACTCCACCGCACCTCCTGACCCAACTCTCACCCTCTTCAGGTGACAGGCGTCTGAGCATCAGAGGATGCTCCTGAGCTCAGGGTTGCTTTCTGTAGCAAGTGGACTTCGGCTCTCTAGGAGTCTTCCTCTAGCTATGGTGGTAGCCCTTGTGCCATACTTCTGTGCCCTCCCAAACGAGGGGCCTTCCTGAGAGCTTGCAGCCTTCCCTGGCTGTGGATTGAGAACAGATTAAGCACCCTCCCATGTCCGCATTCTACAGTTTGCTCACCCCGCCATTAAGGGCATTATCTCCTTTTTAGCATTTAAAAAGCTTCGTGTTTCATCCCTTCTTTATGTTTATATTATAAATACTATGCTGAATCATTTAAACTCTGTCTCATAGGAACCCACAAATCCTTTCTTTTACAATAATACCAGAGAGCCTTCCTTTCCAGACTCAGGTCTCTGCGACTGGCTTTTAAAAAGGCAAATTTGTATAACAAAGCTGAGGAATAACAATGTGATCGCCTGTCGTGTTTGCTCTCTCTTTCGGAAATATGGAATGCTGTTTGGTTCAACAGGTAGAGTAGGAAACAGGGAGGCCTAGGGAGGAAGAAAAAAAACCAGTTAATATTTCAGAAAAACGTTAGTTCAGCTATAACTTTCTTCTTTCATAGCAAGCACTTAAAAAAACATGTAGTCTTTCCTGCTTTTTTCCTTCTCTATTCTTTGATAGTGACATTGAAACTTCCTTATTATTGGGTGAAGTGCGATGCAACCACAGCTTAACTCCGGCTTTCCCAGGTCAGACCATGCTGCCCACGTAGAGACTGTGGAGAGTGGGTGCTGACTGTGAGGGGGGTGCTGTCGTGATCTTCATTGCTCAGATGCAGAAACTGATGGGGACAGTTTATTGGTAAGTGGCAAAGCTGGCATTCAAGCTCAGGTCTGTTGATGTCATCCTGCCATTTCCAGTGCAAGACTATTTTAGACACACATGCATTACGAAATCCATCCTAAACAGACCACATGAATATTAAGAGCCTGTGAAAAGATTTCATGGGTACATAATTTTTAAAAACTACAGACTATTTTTGAAAGAAGATCAGAACTAATTTTCTTTGAAAGGAAATCAATTCTCTTGTTACTAATAAACTCACAATCTTTTTTTCTGGATAATTTGAATATATAGAGAGGGTGCCAAAAATGTATACATATTTTAAGAAAGGAAAAAAACTCCATTAAATTGGTAATACTCAAATCACATTGGACTACTTATGAACAGTGCTCCCTGTGACTTATATTTGTATTTTGTTATGGGTGAATATTGAGTATTACAATCTTAATATACTTTTTTTTTCTTTCTTAAAATGTGTACACATTTTTCGGCACCCTCTGTTTATTCTGACTTAGTGTTTAAGTCTTTCTTTAGATTTAAGCCCAGTGGTCTAATCCCGAAAGAGCCTGTGGGTGTTCAAAGAAATACAAATACCCACTGCAGGTAGCTACTGACGTAACACTTTTGTAGGGAACATTTTAATTTCCCGGATAGATCTTATGTTCGTTAAGAAGGGAATGAGAGTAGAGAGAAAGAAAATAAGAATAAGTTGTTGGCTGGAAAGAGTAACAAATTTTTAGATTGCTTCTTAAACTAAGGTTAAATAGAACAAGATAAACAAACATGAAGGAAAAAGCCCATGTGGTGATTTCACTGTTTCAGGTGGTAGAAACGTTTGCAGTTGAAAGTCCGTGATAAATTTATATCATATTCGTGAATATACCATAATGCAGAAAGATATAAGGTTCACCATTCCCTTCCTTAATGATACCATACACATATTTAGTAGAAATTTCTTCAACTTTCGTACTTTGAAATGCTGGTAAGCAGCAGAAGGGTATTATGTATTATCTAAAGATGAATCACTGGTTTTGGAATTCTGTTTCTTCAGTGGTCACCAGGTTCAGTTAGAATACATTGCTAAGGGGTTAATTTTCAAACCATTGAGTGGAGAGAAGGGCTAGTGATAAGAGAAGGGGGGAAAAACCAATTATAACTGGGAAAACTCCATGTGGACTTTTTTTTTTAATTTGCTGTGTATTCTGGTGGGATGACAATTCAGTGTGGTTGAATGATAAGCAGAGGGTTAGTAAAGACTTTATGTACAGGATGATGTGATCACGCTCTCATGACCTGCCCTTCTCCATCAGCACTGTTTGCCACATACATAGCATAAATGACACCTGCCCAAACAGCCCTCGGACGCCTGCGTACTGACACGTGTGACTGCACTGTGGTGTTACAGCAGTACTGTGCAATTTCCATTCCACTGCAATCTTCACCAAATATGCCCCTCAAATGCCCAGGTCGATGGGCGCCCTGTACCATCCACCAGTAGTGAGACATCACATTGCCCTGAACACTGTGCCATTTTACATGGAAATTGTTAAAATAGCAGTGATTACTTCAGGATCAGAGATGATGTGATTCATTAGGTATTATGACAGATAATATTGACCACTTATGCTTGGTCTGGCCTTGCACAGAGACTAAACATTGGTTATCCTACTAAACGTGTCCTTTCCTCGTCCTCACTTCTATCCAGTAATACTAATTTTTTCAGTTTGAAAGAACAACACCGTATTAGAATTATAGGCTATTTACAATATTATATCTGAGTGCCATGCTACACAGACCAGGTATCACGCTAAAATTTAAATTCTCTTAGTTAACTGTAACTTTCTAGTAATGAGTAATGGATTCTCTTCCTGCAAAATATGGATTCTTTGATTCTTCTGGCCTTGGAGACAGCACCATAATTCATTATCCTTTCTACATGAGTCATTTTTATTTGTTTGTGGCAGGATTAGAACTAGGAAAAGAGATTGCTTAATTATATTTTGACATTATCTTCAAAATTAATAAGATACCATTTTCAGATTCCTATATTGTTCCCAAATGTTATTCAAGTTTTAAAAGTCATTATAAATTTTACAAGGTCCTCTATTTCCATTTGAAATAAAGCCCCCATGCTTCTTTCTTTCCACATAGGTACATATATGCCATACCTATAATACTATATGTGAAATGTTCTATTTTTTTATTTTGCATATTGTACAATGTAGGCCAGAATTGGAGTTCGATTTGTGTTATAGAAATCAGGAAAACCTAATTTTATAATAGCTAAACATGTTTGATTTATTATAGTGAGATATACTTATGCATTTTAATTTCAATAACTTACTTCCCATTTTATTTTTTAATAGAAATTGTTTTATTTACGAAGCTAATTTTGTTTTTGTTAGTATTCTTGAGATAATGACATTGATCCATGTTTAATTACTATTGTATAATTAAAAACCAGTCCTTTGATATCCAGTGGGGATAGTAGGCCTGCAGTATGTGACTTATTAACTTTCAACATTCTCCAGTATATTCTCACTTGCACTTTGTATAATAACATTAGCATTTTCCAGGTAAAATAGAAAATAACACATATTACTTATCACATACTTTAAGGCCACATTTTTTCATTATCAACATATATTTTTTCAAGTCTTAGTGAGTATCATAATTGCTATATTCTCAATGTAAAAAAATTAAAACATTACACATGAGGTTAAGCCTTCTCCCTATGACCAAAAATTTTCTCCCTACCAGAGGAGAAATTTGTTACTAATTTGATGATATCCCTTTATACCTTTTTCTGGTCATTTTCAGATAGAATTGTATCATATTGGTTTGTGCATGTGTGTTTAACGAACTTTAAACTGTGCATCCTATTCTGTAAATTGTTTTCCTCACTCCACAGTAAGAGTTAGAGAGCTCTCCTTTTAGGCTCCATCACTAATTAGTAAGGGAACTTCTGTGCCTCAGTTTCTTCAGATGTGAAATGGAAGTAACAGAATCTGCCTGGCGAAGGATGACATGGGCTGATACCTAAGCAAGCGCTCAGAACAGAGCCTGTTACACAGTAAATGCTGTGTTAATATTTGCTCTTGTTCTCAGTATATATACATCTGTCTTAGTGTTTTAATTTGCTGTAAAATAGTCTATAAATTGGCATATTGCACTTGGGTTAGTCATATCTCTATTGATTACTTTGAAGCAAGTTTTGGAATTACCCATAGTAGGCTCAAATGTGCAAAGAAAATGCAGCTGATTTTTATTTTTTAACTACTAATCTCATCTACTTCACCTATTTGAAACCAAACTTTGCTCTGGTAAATGTCATCTTGAGTCCCATGCTACAGTTCAAATACTCTCTCTAGGAAACTCTGCCCCTGCTTGGTTGACTTGGGGACAGGCCCAATTTTCCCAAGTTTTATCTGCTTACACGTTTCCCCTTCAAGATGGCGTTTGACTATTTGACTTCCGTGGCACGGTGGGAGGAGGGTAAGGTGCCTGGACTGATGTGGTGTCTTCGGCATCTTCCCTAGTGTCTACGCAAGGGCTCAGGGGCTCTGCTGTCCGTGCTTGCCCCTGATGGGCTATCATGTCTCATCTGCTCTGTGGGGTGACACTGGCTCTGGACATTTCTCTCCTGTCTGAAATGATATGCCTGAAGTGGTCTTTTCATTTGACTCCCAAGAGACTCAATTCCTCTAGTACTCTTGGAACACCTGTGTCATCACGGTGAGGACTTGGGCTATCCTGGGTCCCCAGTTTCCAGGCCTTGGAATGCCGTGGGCTCCGTTTCAGGTCTGTGTATCTGGCTGTCTGCTGCTGTCATTTCTGCTACGTTGCTTCTTTACTTCCTTGAAGAGTGGGCTGGAGTCAAGGGATGGGAGTGAGAGTGGAAGCAAAAGGTGCTGACCTGACTCCAGTGTTTTCGTTCTTCTTCCTACATCCTTTCTTCTTAGAAATGGTGGACTTGAAGCTGCTTCCTCTATGCCTCATCTCTTTCTACCCTGTATCTCAATACTCAGCAATCGTACTAGGATGGGTTGACCTCACTGTGCATCTTCTAGATTGAGTTGTGATACGTTAATAGCAGTTTAAAATATTAAAAAAAATCTTTTCTCCATGGACTGATCTTGCTTTTTAGGACTGTCATACCAAATCCCTTGGTATGACAGAAAGATGAATATTAATTTTTTCTTCCTCTTTGCATTCCTGCTGTAATAATTCTAAGCCACCCAAAAACAAATAGGTGTGTTCACGGAGAAGGTCAAGAAAAAGAATTTCAAAAGAGAAAAGAACTTTAATACATTTAAAATATTACTCCCCCTAGTTCATTTATGCTGTAAGGAGTATTCTTCTCTCTCTGTGCGTATTTATCATTTTGTGCACACGCTTTAGTATTTCTCTGAGTTACATACTGAGAAATGTAATTGCCATAGGGTATGCACATTTCACATGTTACTGTATGATGACAAATTGTGCTACAAAGTGACTAGACTAATTTATACTGTTGCTATGAGTCATTCATTGAGAGTATCCTTTGCTCGTCAATGCTAGACATTTAGCATACCTTATTCTATTTAAATTCTCTCAACAACCCTCCATAGCAAATAGAATTAAATCGTTTCCATTTAATGTACGAAGAAATTGAGACTCAAACAAATAAAGCACCTTGCTCAAGGTCACACAAACAGCAAGTGGCTAATTTGGGAACCTTTTCTAGCAATGCATAAGAAGCCTACTATTTTACTGTTCCATTTGAGAAATAATATTGACCACTGTTGTTCTCTTCACATCTTAGCTAATAACCTAGGCTAAAAACAGAAAACGACATTCCAAATAGTGGACAAATGATGCCATTATCTTAGTTAGTTCAAACACCTATTTAATAGTCAAGGGCAGATAGTTGACCTCACATCTTTTTGACACACAGTCATTAGTTACCCAGGAAAAGAGGAACACAACTCAGCCAGTGAGGGACCGGCTATTCGAGTAGCTTTAGCACTAGGAATTGTGAGGCCTGAGGCATAGCCCCAAGACCTGTCCAGAGGGAAACATGCTCAGTCTGCAGTACCTACTATTACCAGCATCTTTACTGAGACAGATGGAAGCAAAAACAGGTCAGAAAACAGAAGAACTCTTTTAGCTGAGTTGTGATATTTAAAAATTTCTCTTTGATTTGAGTCCCTTGCCTGGCCAATCAAACTGTCCTCCCAGAACAAAGTGCTGGGTAATGAAATGCATGCACTGTAGCTGGAGAGAGCTGGTCTATTTGCAGCACTGGCTTCAGCTCCAGGCACAGCTCTGGCTGCTCCTTTCTATCTATAAGTTAAAGCAACGGCCTCGGCGAGCAGTACACTCTGTACAGCAGCTGCAACTCGTTATCGGCTTTGTCCAGAATAACAAACAGAACAAACACATTTTGCAAGGGCTTTTTTCCCCCTCTTATGTGGAGAAGGAGGAATTAAGCAATCAGTGAAACGCTGATTGATCAGTTGTGCTGACTTAGAGAAGTCCAAGGCCACATTAGTACTATTAACCCCTGAAAAACAAAACACACAAAAAAGTTCTTAGCATTTTTTTAAAATCAATATATCTGTGATGTAAAGTTGTAGATTTTCCCAAAGGGAAAAATGGAAAAAATATTGGTGCTTCATTTAGCCCATGTCATTCATCCAGATTGCTTTGCAATGTAATGGCAGTTAATTATTTTTCTGAAGATAATTCATGTTATTTGGCAGATGCTGGTTGACCTCAGAGTATCAGAGTTGTGTGACTCCAAGGGCGTGACGCAAAGCAGCTGTAGTAAACCGTCTTCTTTCTATGCCTTGGCTGTGGCTTTAGCCACGAGCTCCTGTTCCCTCATCTAGACCGCTTTTTAACAGAAATCGTACAACCTTCCAAATTCAAACATCCTTCTTTCTACCTACCCCTTTCCTTATTTATTTGTTTATTTATTTGAGACAGAGTCTCACTCTGTTGCCTCTAGGCTAGAGTGCTATGGCATCATAGCTCACAGGAACCTGAAATTTCTGGGCTCAAGCGATCCTCTTGCCTCAGCCTCCGGAGTAGCTGGGACTACAGGTGCCCAACACAACATCTGGCTAGGCTTTTCCTATTTTTGAGTAGAGAGTGAATCTCGCTCTTGCTTAGTCTGGTCTCGAACTCCTTTGAGCTCAAGCAGTCTACTGCCTTGGCCTCCCAGAGTGCTAGGATTATGCACGGGAGCCACTGTGTTTCACTCCCATCTTTATTGTTTTACCTCATATACTCAAATCTTCCCACGATAGCAGTTCTTTGAGCATCCTTTTTTATCTAGCTTAAAACCTAGGGACTACCATTACAATCATTTCCTTTCTAGATACCCTTAACTTCCACACCCCGATTAATCTCTAACTGGACTGGCAAAATTCAAACCCTCAGAACTTTAACGAGCAATCCTCCATCTGTATTCCTGCATTCATGTATTTGAAAATGCTGGAGAAAGGCCCAAACATGGACATTCTGATATTACTATTGAATTCATGGCCCCTGACCTCCAACAGGAGCCCAGTGCTACCGGCTCTTCTGCTGTGGTACTCTAATCATAGCATGATCCTACTCTTCAAAGAGATTATTCTAAACCTTTTAATCCATCTCAAGTTGAAAATTATATGTCCTACTTCATTATCAAGTCAAAACCATCCAGGGGCCACGCTCTTATCTTCACACTATCATGTTAACAAACCTTCAGCAAGAAACATTTCATGCTTCTTCTCCCACCCTCCTGTTTTTTTTTTATTAAGTCATATACACATAGATCATGAATACATTTATGCATATGTGGGGTACAATGTGTTGACTTTTTAATACAATTTGGAGTGCTCACATCAAACTAATTAATAGAGCTTTGGCCTCATTTACTTGATTATTGTGTTAAGACATTTATGCTCCTGTTTTTTTTTTTTTTTTATTGAATCATAGCTGTGTACATTAGTTCAATCATGGGGTACAGTGTGGGGGCTTCACATGCAATCTGAGATATTTTTATCAACCTGATTGACATACCATTCATGATATTTTCTCGCTTACTATATGAAAACATTTTTGATTCGTATTTAGAAGTTTTCTCCTGACCCTTCGAATATGTACCACACATGTGATCTCACCCTTTGTCCCATCACCCTCCACCCTCTCCCTCCCCTTCCCTCCCTCTCCTCTTTCCCCGTCTTCCTGTGCAATACATGGGTTGTAGCCTTCACTTGAATGATACAGAATTTGTCTCATATTAATCTTAACAATATTTTCTGCCACAGGACAATATGAATTCTCCTAACATATTCAAAAGAGACAATTTTAGGAGAAAGAACCTAGGACTAGAAAACTATTTTTGGAAAGAACATAAAATATTTGAATTTGTCATTTCCGTTTGAATTACAAGAGTCAGCTATACTTTAATGACTTTCCACTTTTTTCTCTTAAATAAATCATTCTGAATATCTGAACATTATCTGAACATTCAGATTTAAATCATACTTTTAAAAAAGACTTCTTCAAGTATGTCCTTAATTTTGTATACATCTATGTATCCATATGTATATCCATGTATATACTGTATCACCTGTAACAGGCATGTTCAATTGGACTTCATCAGAAATATAAACTTTTACACATCAAAAGACAGTACTAACAAAGTGAAAAGATAGCCCACAGAAGAATATATTTACAAATCATCTCTCTGGTAAGGGCCTAGCATCTAGAATACATAAAGAGCAATCACAAGGATAAAATAGCTATGTAATGGATAAACCATTTAAATAGCCATTTTTCCAAAAAAGATACACAAGAGGCAAATATGCATGTGAAAAGATGTTCAATGTCAACATTAGTCATTAGGAAATTGCAAATCAAAACCACAGGGAGCTCCTGCTTCACATCCAGTAAAATAGCTTAAATAAAAAAGAAAGACAATAACAAGTCTTGGCAAGAATGTGGTATAATTGAAACCTTCATACATTGCTAATGGAAATGCAAAATGGTGCCGTTTCCTGGGAAAACAATTTGTCCCTTCCTTAAGAAATTCAATGCGGAGTTTAATAGGACACAGGAACTTTACATCTAGGTATGATCACAAAAGAATTTAAAAACTATGTCCACACCAAATTTTATCCATAAATATTCATAGCATCATTATTTAAAATAGTCAAAAAATAGAAACAACCCATATGTCTGTGAATTCACAAACAGATACACAATGGGTGGTACACCCATTTAATGTTATACTACTCAGCCACAGAAAAAAAGAATGAAGTAACGATTCATGGTGCAATGTAGATGAACCTTGAAAATATTATTCAGAGTGGAAAGAACCAGATCTAAAAGGCCATGTATTATATGGGAATAGGCAAACCCATAGATTCTGAAAATATGTTGGTGGTTTCCTAGGGGCTGGGGAAAAGAGGACATTGAAAATGATGGTTAATTGGTACAGGATTTTCAAGGTGATGAAAATTTTCTAAAGAATTTTAAGAATGGTAATGATCATAAACAAGACAGGCAAAGTTAGTCTGATAGTGTAACAGTAGGAAAAGAACTTGTCCCAGTTTCAGAATTTTTGTTTGCTTGGTAAAAATACATCAACATTTTGATTCCTTTCTCCTCATAGCAAGAATCTCGGACATTTCCCCCTTGCATATGTTGTGTATACGCCATCCATATACAGCATCATGTATATTAGGAGTATGGTAGGAAAGACTGATAGGGAATAAGCCAAAATATTAACAGATATTATCTTTTAGTAGTTATTTTTTAACAAGCTTCAAATAACTTATTTTCCCTGTAGTTCTTGGTATTTCTTAAAATTTCTATAAGGTATTTCTTAAAATTTCTATACTTTTATAATTGGAGAAAAATATTTTTAATGGTTTAATAAGCTACAGGCTACATAACTGACTCTACTTCAAGGCTTCCCCTTTAGGGACTAACCCAGTAATAAAACTGTGGGTGGGTATTTCAATCCCAATGCCAACAAGACCAACAAAAATTCGTTGACACCACAAAGACAAATTAGCTAGAGTTTTTTGTCTGCACAACTGTCAGGGTACTTTAAACCATCTTGTAAAAATGGAATCATTTCAAACACATGGCTGAATTTTATACATAGCTTTTTCTTCCTGTAGAATTTTCTGTATTTGTTTAAGGCGAGAGAAAAAGAAGGTCCCTGATGACATTGTGCAAATTCCAGTTGATGATTTTCAAAACTATTTCTTTTTCCTAGAGCCAACTGTGTCCTTTGGAAGTCCGTTACCATCTGCCATCAATAAAAACAAATCTTATCTTAGAACATGGTTTTGAAATGTCATTGCAGTACTCCACCTACTTTCTTGTGAGGAAAAAATAAATAAATAAAAGCTTTGATTTGGCTTCCACACTATGGAGGGCCAGACTGTATTTTTGCAAAGTGTCTGTGTAGGAAAGGGGCTAGGGCGGGGGCTGGGGAAGGGGTTGGATAAAGAGATTCAGCAGCTAATATTTAATAGGCAATTTTGTTAGTTTTCTTCTATTACTAATTTTTAGAAAATATTAAGATTTTATGACTAAACAAGTTGAAATATAATCTATACTGGTGCTTCTCAAATTTAATATGCATAGGAATTATCTGGGGACCTGGTTAAAATGCAGATTCCGATTCAGTAAATTTGGGCAGGATAAATATTCTGCACTTCTAATGTGTATGCTTTTGTGGGTAGGCACATATGTACAATGATGTTATATATACACAGACAAAATTACAATGTTTAAAGAAGAATACATGGTATTAGATCAAACTTTTGTCATTTTATTCTTAATTCAGGCTATTTTATGGCTATGACCTCATTTATAAAAAGGATATATAAATTCCTGCTTAAAATGCTAACTGTGACTCTGGCTGCCAGCCACCAAGATACACTCACATCTCTTCTAGTCCCCTCTCACATTGTACCAGGAATGGTTATGCTCAACAGAATTGAGTAAAACACATGGAAGGGCATTCTGAGATTAGGTCATAAAGGATGCTGTGGCTTCCATGCTGCACTCTCTTGCACGCTGTCCTGGGTCCCTCACTCTGGGCGAGGCCAGCTGCCATGTTGAGAGCAGTGGAGAGGCCCATGTGGGGAGGAACTGAGGCCTCTGGTGGGGGGATCCTTCAGCCCAAGTAGGCTGTCAGGTGACTGTAGCCTCAGCCTCCATCTGTCACCTAGAGAGAGCCTGATTCAGAGCCATCCAGCTAAGGTGCTCACAGATTCTTGACCCTTGCAAATTATGGGTTCATAAAATGTGTTGTTTTAAGCTGGCAGGTTCTGGTATATTTGGATACATAACAATAGATGGAAAAGTATGAACAAAAATGTTTCATATGCATGGCGGCCATAAAGTTCATGTGCAATTTAAAATAGCATGCAATATGTATATATGTGTGTGTTCCATGGATTCATGGAAAATCAGTCTTGAGAGCTCATGAGATTTTTCTAACAGAATTTTTCAATGTCTCCCAGTTAAAAAGAACATGCCACATAATGGATTAAGCTATTAATTGCTGTTTATCTCTGTTACACATAAAGCAGCACTGGTAAAGGGTTAGAAGTAAAGCCAGCTCCTGCTCACATACATCCTGACTCTACATATCCCTGGCAACATTATCACTACACATTCTCCCAATCTAAGAGCCCATGCTAGATTCCTTTAGAAACAGAATAGTGATTAAAAGTAGTAGGAAGCATCATTCCAACCCTCTCCTTAATGTATCATGTTAACAAGGAAAACAACCTCATGTTAGAGAGATTCAGAGAGGCAAGACCTAATTCACAGGTGAAAGTCACATGACTAGTCTGTATCCAAACTAACAGCATCACAATGGCAATAACCGTCAATCATAATCAAAGCAACTTATAGCATGTCTTCTATGTCTGCATTTAAGTACTTGCTATATTTAAATATTATTACTTTACAAGTCTTGGGACTGATTAAGTGGAAACTACATAATATTCATTATTTGCTCTTAGTTAGAGAGCAATAGAAATAGAAAATAGAGCAAGCCAACATGTTGGTTCATGCCTGTAATCCTAGCACTCTGGGAAGCCAGCGTAGGTGGAGTGCTTGAGCTTATGAGTTCAAGATCAGCCTAAGCAAGAGTGAGACCCCATTTCTACTAAAAAAAAAAAAAAAAGAAGAAAGAAAGAAAGAAAAAGAAAAACTGAGGCAAGAAGATCACTTGAGCCCAAGAGTTTGAGGTTGCTGTGAGCTATGATGCCATTGCACTCTACCTATGGCAAAAAAGAGAAACTCCTCCAAAAAAAGAAAAAGAAATTGATCAGTGATTTTCAACTGGGGTGCTGCAGCATACTGCTGTACCATCAGAGAATCTTATGTGTGCTGTGAAAATTGTTAAATATCATTAATTAAATTATTTTTGAAAGACGTTCAAAGCACAGCAAGTATGTTCCTGTTTTTACTCTGCTTTTTCATCGACATAATGTGAGTATGCAGGAGTTTAACTATAGGTGCAAGTGTGCCGTGAGATCAAAGTTTGAAAACCACTGAAATAGAGGGATTCTAGATACCTCCAAATCAACTGCAATTTCAAATAAAGGCCTATGAGCTTAGAGGGGCTGATAAGTAATTGGCTCTACTCTGTGTGAAATAAACAGTGCAGATGACATTGCAGCTTTTTAAGTCCCACTAATTCTGATGGCTGAGCACGGGCGGGTAAAATTGTCCCCTCTGCATTTTCTGATTTTAACACTTGGCCATGCTGTTTCTGTTTATCTTTGTTTTCTGCCTCTTGGTGCCAAAGTGTTCTCCCTCTCCCCCATTAAAGGCGAGCTCAGAGTGACAGCGGGTTGGCCCCCTACTCTAAGCATACCAATCAGAGCATGAGTAAAGACCAGGCACTTTCATGTAGGGATATTCCTAACAACAGGACTGAGTCCAGCTGCCGTGTGTTGCCTAAACTAAACATTCAAACAAGGTGGAAAACACTGGCCCTGTGTCCTTGGATACTGGTAGCTTCAAGGACTGTTTATGGGTCAGCATCTTAACTCAAAATAGAAAGAGATTTCACACTGGTCCTCTATTTCCAGGACATACGTCTTTAGGCCTGGTTAGAATCCTGGTGCAGCAAATCTGATCTTTCTGAAAAATCACTGTGTGAGCCAGAATTGTTGCCCATTGCCTTCATTTCTGTATAGCAACAATTGCTCTTCTTAATTTTAAACAAGATGCAAATGATACTTTTTCACTTTCAGAATGGAAAGAATTGTCAAAATTCATGAAGTAATAGCAAATTTAGCCTTATCTGCCAGACACTTCCATAAGAGTTTATTTTGAGCTCTAGATAACTATATATTCATGATGGATTTAATTGCAATGGCAGATATTATCTTTATGGCAATGCTGTACACAGGCATATGGAAAGGAAGTTTAAAGTTCAGATGATAAGCAAAACATACGGTTATTATAAATTTATAACACTCCTGTGGCTAACCATGGGAAAATGAAAAAGCATGGTAGCCAAGGATGGTTTTATTACAGAGGTCCAACTTAACATAAATTTTTTAAATTCATTTAAAAAATTTGTTTACTCAAAATATTCATTGATTATCTACTACACGTTAGACATCATTTTAGATACTTATGACATTTCAGTAAATAATACAGACCCTGAGGAATTATACTTTTGAGTCAGGAAAGAAAGATACTAAATAGTAAAAGTAATAAGTAAATTCTATCATTTGTTAGGTGACAAGTGCCATGAGAAAAGAAAATGGGGAGGATTTGGGGAATCCATTTAAAAATCAGATGGCTAAGGGAGCCTCATTAACAAAGTGACAATTCAACTAAGATTTAAAGGAGGTTAAGGGGATTTATCTTGGGGATATCTGCAGGAAGGGCTTTCCAATTAGTGGAAACAGTTAATGCTGAGGGCTCCAAGGTAGGAGTGTGCCTTGTGGATGAGAAACAGGACTGGGCCAGCGAGGCTGGACCAGAGGAGAGAGAGTGAGGAGAGTGGGAGAAGGGGAGTGAGATGAGGTCAGACCTTGGCGGTCTTTCAGAGGACTCCGACCTTAACTCTGAAAGGGGGACAGGCTACGGAGATTTTCACAGAGTAAGAACGTTCCTGCAAGGCTGAACTTGCATTTTTACTGAATTGCTTTGACTGCTGTTGATGGGCAAAAGAATAAGCACAGAGGCTATCACAGCCATTGGACAAGGGGGAAATGGTGGTTTAAAGCAGGTGGTCACGTGGAGTACAATGAAGACTGATCGGATTCTCGACATATTCTGAAGGTACAGACAGGATTCTCTGTTGACTTGGATGAGGGGCATGAGAAAATGAAAGAAATCAAATGCTTCAAAGATTTAGGCTTGAACAGTTTAAAAGATGGGGTTTCCTCACAGGCCGCGATGGTTCATGCCTGCAGTCCAAGCATTGTGGTGGGCACCTGTCTGTAGTCGCAGCTACTCAGAAGGCTGAGGCAAGAAGATTGCTTGAGCCCAAGAGTTTGAGGTTGCTGTGAGCTGTGATGATGCTATGGCATTCAACCTCAGGGTGACAGAGTGAGACTCTGTATGCAAAAAAAAAGGGGGAGGATTCTTTGATTAAAACGAGTAAGGGTACAGGTAGGAAGATGGCCATTTTAGACATTTAAATGAAAGATGTTTGTTAGAAATCTGAGTAGAGATGGCAAAAAGGCAACTGGATACCAGCTACTGAGGATAGAAGGCTGGACTAGAGATACAGCATTTTAATAAAAATGGCCTGTTCTTACCTGATAAGACGTCTACTACTCTTCTATGTAAAGTGCAAGCCCCTCCTCAATGAGCTCTAAGACTCATGGGGAAATTACTATTGGCAGAAAAAGAACTGAAGGGGAGAGAGATTTCGTAACACAGTGGAAAGAACATTAATTCCCAAGCAACATGTCCATCTGACAGAAAGATACATGTGCAAAACAAAAACCCCATAACCAAGAGCTCTTATACCAGAAACACAAATCTTGATCAGGATAATCAATATAACTTGTGCAAATGGAAGGATTTTGTTCTTAAAGAAGTGTGTTTGAAAAGAAGAGTCCTATGTGAAACCCATTTACATGTTTCCCCCCTTACTTTCTGCTTCTAACCATTTCTTGAAGCTGTTGAATCTCTAAGACAATCTTCTCCACTATGTAGTCCATTAACTGTCCATAAATGTCACTGTTCATGGTGTCTGAAGTAGAACCTATTCCTATTGACAGTCTATCACCATGCACTGCAGACAAGACTTCAACCACGCCAAGTGGCACACCAATGCTGCACCACGTGACCAAGGCTGTATCTCTGCTTCCTGTATCGGTGCTGGCATGACCAGGTACATGATTATCTCCACAACAGTGGAGAACAGTTTCATAAGGCACAACTTAGTAAAATTGGAAGGAAGCAGCAGCTCCCAGGTGAGAAACACTAAACTCTTGAGAGGAAACACCATTTCCTTTGCTTTCCTTTATGGGAGGCAGCATGTCTGGTGGCTGACACCTGTCTGAACTCAGGAGCCAGACTCCCCTAGGTTTAAATTCCAACTCAGTACCAGCTGTGTGATCATGAGCAAACGACATAACCTTTCTGTGCCTCACCCTCCGTCTGTAAAATGAAGATAACCATAGCATCTATCTCATGAGGGTTGTCAAGAATATGAAGTGACTTAATGTTCATAAAGTCATCAGAAAAGTGCCTAGCACAAAGTCAATCCTGGAGGTCACTGGTTCTCAAGCTTCCTAATGCCACGACTCTTTAATACAGTAATGCAGTTCCTCAAATTGTGGTGACCCCAACCATATGGGGGTCTGTACATGAGGAACTGTATTAAAGGGTCATGGCCTTAGGAAGGTTGAGAACCACTGAGTAGAGGTATTTGGTAAATAAATAAGACACTGATGTTTCTCTTTTAAAGTGTACCTCCTTTTGCTCACCCCTACCATTGGTGCATGTTTTTTAATGTTTTATAGCTTTATAGAAATTGCTGGCAGCAGTTAAATATTTTTGAGTTTTATTCCCATAATTGTAGACTTGTTTCTCTCTAAAGCTCATCTCTGAGGTAGTTTCTGAGGCATGCCAGGTCCCCCTGCCTGCCTTCCTGCCTGCCTTCCAGAAATTGCCTGCAGCATGCCTGGTAGAGTTCCAAGTCCTTCACAGTCAGCCAAGTAAGGTTTAGTGTTATTTTTCATCACCTTGACGTCAGTGAGAAATATCACTAAATTAATGCAAAAAAGATGTTCAATAGGATTTCATGAATAGCTCAAAGCCCACTGCAAATACAGGATTGTCTGTGATGTTTTGAATTGATGGAAATCTGTCTAGGGATTTCTAGCAATTCATAAACCAATTTCAGCTGACCGATTTAAAGCTTTGTTTTTTAAAACCTGGCAAGTTAGGATGAAGGTAGACTCCCTTCCAGGCAAACACCCTGAATTGATTCAATTATCATTGCAACTAATGAATTCACTTACAGGTATCGGCGTAAATTCCCTCATGGAGAAAGTCGACTACAGCGGCTTATGTCCAAATATTCTTGTCTTACCTTAAAACATGACTGAGGAAAGAATTGTCTCCTCCTCATTAGGCCTGCCCACGCTGATTTCTAACTCCCGCAGTCCCTGCAGCCCTCACCACTGTCTCTGCACATGCTTTTTCCTGCATGTGCTAAAGTCATTCCACTTGTGCTCTGAGCTTGAGAACTTTCTCCCACATGTTTCTTGCAGGCTGCCAATATTCATCAGCAAGGGATTTAACATGAATCTTCTTCTTGCTCTTCTTCTTCTTTTCTTTTTTTTGTATTTTTGATATTTTCAACTCCAGAGTCTGATGTAACACTTTTATTACTTCATGTATGAGCAAGATCAAAAGCAAAGCATTTGAGTCTCAAAAATGATATTTAAGAAAATTGCGGGTCTTGAAGTTAATTTTCAAGAAAATTCTTTCCAGGGGAATCTTTCATTTTAATATTTTATTGTGCTTTCACTCAGATTTTCCCTGGCTTCCCTCCTTTCTTCTGTTCAGTAGCTGTGGTGCCTAAGTTCTGTCCATCTGATATCACACTACACAGCTGCAGCCTCTGACAAGTCTGGTTTGTTTTAAATTTCTCCAAATAATACCTGCAGCACCAACTTGACAGGTCAAACTCACTCTCTGGAATGAATGCCTCCAGTTTTGTTTGTACATTAAACTGGTTTGTATTGCTCTGGCTCTCACTGTGTCTCTCCTGATTCTGGGAGACCGTTCTGAGCTGAATGGCCAACCCCCGTCATTTCACTGAAACCACTGTCACTAATGATTTCTTTCAACAAGAAATGCAATGAATAACTTTAGCTGTCTGTTCCTTGATCTCTCAGGGGCATGTGACCCAAGTAAAGTCCTCTCCTCTTTGACCCCTAAGATTCCACTTTTTCCCTTCATATTTCTCTTACCTCGCTAGATGCTTTGCAGGGGTCTTCAGCTATCTCAAGCTCCCATTCCGTTCTCTGCAGTTTTCTGTCTCTGCTCATTCAATAGAGAAATCCCAAATTTATCATCCACTAGCTATGTGACTTTGCGAAAGTTATTAACTGTCTTTGTGCTTTAGTTTCCTCATCTATAAAGTAGAACCACAGTATCCAGCTTGTGAGATACTGTGTTAGATACTAAGTTAATGTTTGCTATCTTTTTCTGCTTTTTACAATTTTTGACCGGGGCCGGGTTTAAACCCATCACCTCCAGTATATTGGGGCCAGCACCCTACTCCTTGAGCCATAGGCACCATCCATGTTTGCTATCTTAATAGGTAGATTTTCTTAGTACTTTAATATTAGTTTGCTTAATAGTTCAATAGAGTTAATATTTATAAGTACTCAGAACGGTGATTGGCCTAGAGTAAGTACTATTTACATATTTTTTTTTTCATTAACTCCCAGGGCTAATTAAAAAAAAAAAACCTCACATGCTGATGACAGATCTACATTCCAATCTAGGCCTTAATTTCTAAATCCCACATATCCTCAAGCCACCTGCCCTACTGGTACCTTGAGATCTAGCAGCCCTCATAGTACTGTATTCCTATTTGCTCTAACTCAAGAATTGGAACACTCAGTTGACTGTTTCTTCTGCTTCAACCTACACATCTCACCAACTCATCAATTCTCTTTCCTACACATATCTGTAATTTAATCATTTTCCAATTTTGTCCAACCTCATAGATCCTCCTCACTGCTGTATTTCTAAGATGTAGTCAGATATTTCCCCCAAGGAAAATCTTTCCATTATGTCCCCACCACAGCCACCACTACTGTCATTAGTCAGTGAGAACCCAAACACCTCAGTGTGGCCTATCACATTTTCCTGCAGGGCCAACTAATTATCCTTCATCTCTGTTTTAACAACTAGCTCTTACCTGCTTTTTGCAATCCACTCATATCTAAATGACTACTTCCCTGAGTATACCATACTTACTCAGAACTCAGCCTTAGCTTATACTAGCCCACTCCTAGTCCCCACAGACCTCTAGCTAACTCTTTGTTCTCTTCAAGTCTGTTGAAGGGAATGGTCTTGGACTAGACCTCAGACCACCTGGGATTTAGTATCAGCTCCACCATTACTGACGGGCTGTAGAACTGTAAGCCATGTGCTAGTGACTGTATCCTTTTAATCCTTGGTTTTCCCTCTGACAAAAACATTGATTCATTCAACAAACACAGCTGAATACCTGTAAGTTGACTACCCAAGGGACTGTAATAAACTGGTCAAAATACAGAGGAGGTCAACATAAGGAACTAAACCTACTGTACTCATATATATATGTGGTACATGTCCAGTCTATGAAAATTAAGCCAACTAAAGAGAGTGGTCATTGTAGGGAGGTGATCAGCTATGGAGGTTCTACTGTATGCATGAAGCCCTGATATGACAGACTCTGCTCTAGGTTCTAGGGACACAGCAGGAAATACATGGTACCTCTGCCTTTAGAGGGGACTATTGACCTTGAGCTAGTAATTCCCCACAAATCCCTACCAAATAGAATAACTACTCTGTGTTGGACAACTGTCCCCTCCTACTATACATGCTTCTATTACAGCTCATATCACTAAACTACAATGACTGGTCTTCTGTGTGCTTTATCTTAGATTTCTTTGCAAAGGAAACAGTAAGACAGGAACTTGAGTATAGGCTTTTTTGAGGGGATGATCTCCAGAAGTACAGAGAAGGAAAAGTGAGGTAAGCAAGGGAAGAAACCCAGGGAAGGATGTGTTCATGAGGATGCCTGCCACAGGCAACTGGCTCTCAGTCCCCCTGAAATCTTTCTGAGAAACTGGGAAGAACATGCCTCAAATATTATTACACCAGAGGGGATGGGACTAAAGTACATCATTCAGTGAAGGGATCATGGCCCCTTGAGGATATTAACTCCATCACACACCAGGTTACACTCGTACACAGCCACACTGCAGCTGAACTCAGGTGGACCCAGGCTCAATGGGCAGGGCCTCAGTGACATCTGCTACACGGCCAGTTCCCTTCCCAGCCTGAATTCACAAGAAGTATATGTTAGCCATCTTCCTGCTCATGGGACTCGGTACCAGAGCTCCTGGGGCCAAGCAGATACTTCATTCTGAATGAGTAGGAAACCTCCACTGAACCAACATGGTGATATTAACACTGGGAATAGGGTCTTGATCTTCTGTAATACTGGAGGCCAAGAGGGCACATGAGAGAGGATACTTATTAGGGAAATGGTTTTCTTGGTGAAATACCAGATACAAAACTCACTTTTGTAAAAATAATAAAACGTGATTTATTTATTTTTAAATATTGATCACAGTTGAAAAGATGCATGGTTCTGACAGTGCTGATGGTGCACGTTCATCAATGACGACAGGAAAGAACTGCATGGAAATAGACAGCTGCTGACTTTCCTGGGCTCAACCCCTGAACCTGACCCTGACTCACAACTTCTTTCTTTATCCAAGCTGTATTTAATGGTAAGGACCCTGGGCGTACAAGACTGCCTGTAGAGAACGGATGCTAAATTTTATGTCAGTCTAAAATGAACACCAAAATTTCTTGTTTAGATTTTTAAATCAAACTTGAAAATTCAGGAGTAAATATTTGTTGACAATAATGGTGATAAGCTTTTACACAGTTTGTTTTTTTTGCAGAAAATGACTTCCCATTTCATAGGCACCTAAAATAAGCACATAAAATGGTTAAAAAGGCTTCTTGGACATCAAATAACTCATACTAAACATACTGATGAGTTAAGTGTAAATAAATGAGAAACACATGGATAACATTTTCCTTAAATACATAAAGCTTTAGACATTAAGTGAAAAGGAGACTGACAAAACACATCTGGGGTTTTGCCCACTACAAAAGTTATTTTTAGTTTTGGATATTAAAACAAATTGCAATTCAATCTGTCCAGCTTCAGTATAAACTCTTGATTTATAAAACAATGCTTGTCATATAAAGATTGGGAAGATAGTATAGACAGATAGGAGAACTTAGCCTTGACCCACAGTGGAGAAAATTCTGCAATCTCATTTAAAAGCAAAAGGTCAATTTCCTCGCTGTTATTTTGAGCAAGGGAAGCTTAAATAAACACATTTCTCTACTTTACTCTGAAGAATGATCACATGGAAAGAGCATCATTTTAGAGATTAAGACTGCTGCTACCTTTTTCATAGCAACTAAAACCAGATCATAGCTTAGAGGTAGATGTGAGGGATATTGGCTTCAGTTAAGTTTGTTAAACAAACTTGATCAGAAACTAAGTTTAATACTCTCACCACCCTAAATCGACGGATATCTACTATGAGAAGGGTAGTTCAGTTAAGTCCTACCTTTCATGGGGGAGGAAGCAATTTATTTTTGCTCCTCAACTATCACCTACAGATGGGCATAGCAAAGTGAGATCAAAAAAGAAGCTGGCCTTGGGGGCTCACTAAGAACTTTCTGTTTCCTAGCAAACATATATGGCCTATTTCTACTTCGTTTAGAAGGTCTTCTATGCCTGAGCTAAATCTCTGTAGACTCCATGAATAGGAGGGCAGCTGCAGAAATTTTATCCCACAAGTACTTCTCCCATGAAAGACACACAGTGAATGATTGGCTTACATTTGGATTCGTTAAGGCATCTGACCTAGGACATCCCACTTGGGGATTGTGCATTTTTCAAAGGGCAGTACAAAGGAGGGGGGTCACAGGTAATTATCTTTAGCCTTCATCCCTTCAACTGAGGGTGTTATTTTCAGCCCTCGATTCTGGTAGCCTGAATTCTCAGAGAACCACTACATCTCCCTCATCCTACAACTTCCCCACCTGTGGCATGCTCAGGGCCACAGTTCACAAAACCAGTTTATTCTTGAGGATTCCCTGACCATCCAGGAATCAGCATGAACTGAATAGAAGATCACAGATCAGCCCTGAGATGCTGGAGAGCTGAGAACCAGAATCTCCCACATCCAGGTAGAAGTTGGTAGGCAAAATCTTCAGAGAAATGCAGCCCTCAGGTACTCCCAAGGAGAATGTAATTCAAGATAACTGAAAGTAATCTTTAGGGAAACCAAAGAGCAAAAAATTCATGCACCAAGGAAGAAGCATATAAATGTCATCTTCCTGGAGGGGTCAGGCGTAGGTTGGAGTGTGACCCGGCCTCACTTGCCTATACCCTTGGTTCTCTTGTCTGGACCACTCTCTGCTCCTTTCCTATCCAGATTAATTTGCATAGACTAGGTAAAGGTGATACTGCTCGTGCTAGAAAATCTGGCATCAGTCTATCATGGAGGACTCTGGGCACTGCACAATTGCAAGAGTGGTGCCACACTGCCCAAAGCTAAGATTTCTAAGGGACACGGGGTTCAAGTACCCATCAATGAGGCCACATATTTTTGGGAAAGGGGGTCTAAAAGACCACCGAGTATAAGCTCCAGGTGCACATTTTACTGTTATTATCATGAACCTGTTTGTCCCAGGGACTGTAAGTTCTGAAACAAGTATTTCCTTTTCGTTACTTTTGGATTTTATGAACATGGTCAAAAGACCACTTGGCCACGCCTTAAAATTGCCCTCAGGAAAAAGGAAACACATGCGTTCTAAACTGAAGTTGGATGACAGACGGAGGGAAGGTGATTCATTGTGTGGGGCTCTTAATGTCCTGCAGAATGTTCCCAGACGGGCCAAGCATATGACACAAGACAACCCTGCAGTCGGCTGTGTCTCAAGTCAGCTGCACAGGCTAATGGGTGGGGAACCTGCAGCTTTCTGATTTTAAGACTGTCCTTTTTTAAGCACCAAAGGAGGCAAGGAAAGCTTCATGTTTCTCCACTGCATCCTTTTTAGTTAGGGGATTTGTTCTGTGACATTTAGATGCATTTGGGGGGTCCCAACTGGAGATATGGAGGGTCACAGGGGGCCTTGAGGCAGCAGGTTCCCTGCCCTTCAGTAGCAGGATCAAAAGATTTTAATGAGAATTTATTTCCTTCAATGAACTACAAATTAGGGGAAGAATAGAAATTTGTCAAAAAAAAAAAGTGTTGTTTTCAGCAAGTTCTAAACTTCTGAGGTCTACTTATGCAGTTAAGAAGAATTTTTCATGATACTATCACTGAAGCCATTGTATAAAATCACTGGTGAACTATGAAAAGACTTCAGGAGGAATGCCTATCAATCCATTATGTCCCCAAACTTTTAATAATTCTTTTCCAAGGTCAGGGACAACAGTAAAATGTATCTCCCTACTGCCTTGCACACACTGCTTTATTAGGTAATGGGTGGTAAATTAAATTGCAATGTGTACTCTGTCATTTTAATTTCAATACTGAAAAGAGTTTCACTTCAAAGAGAGAAATAATTACACACTGAAAAAAGAAAAAAATATATGAAAAAGAACTAGCTAACCCCTTCATCCAAGGTCCATGACAAAGGATAGTAAATGACCACTGATTCATTTTTATTTAATGTTCAAGGGTAAAATGAAAATAGCTTTAAATATCATCTTCAGTATTGAGGATGCAGTGTTGTGTAAGAAGTTTGAACAAAATTCCAGGGGGGTTTTAACTCCTTTTATATTTTAACATTCTCTACAATCAGAGCTACAAAAACTTTAAGGTCACTATGCTCAAAAATCTTACCTTTATGTGTCCATATGCATATATTTGGCAATACATTGCCAGATCCCCTTTACCATTTTGCCCAATTCCTGGACTTTGCAGGAATGTAAATACCACAATTATTTTTCTTCAGAAGAGTCTTTCACTCTAGAAAGATTATGCTGTAGTCTAAGAAAAAGACCTGCGTTCTAAAATCATTCATTATAAAGCTATTCTCTGTACGCTCTATAGAGAGGATCCTCTCAGGTGTTTCTTTCTTCTATCCACTAGAGAAGGGCAGTGGGCTGGTGGCAGGAATCTGCACCAGAGGGTCGGCCCCTGAGCATGAAGGACTGGGCTAGGACATATTTCCTGCTCAGTGTTTAACACTTGGTGGCGCAACTCTCCGATCTGTGCCAGGTTATATACCTGTCTCCCAGCTAATGTCATAAGGTTTGCAGTTGACATCATAGTCACAATGATGATGAATGTTTGTGGAACAAGGGCAGCACACAAAATAGTCTGGATGTCACAAATCTTTGTCTAAAGCACAAGGAAATTGGTATTTGTTTTTATTTGTCGCTTAATTATTCTCAAGTCTGCAAACTGTTATTTTTTTGTTTCTGTTTTGTTTTCAAGTCTGTATTCTTCTCAAGTCACAGAATTTAACTGTAAAAAGATGTGATTTGCATATTCATCTAGAAATCCAGCTCCTGTTGCCCAAAGTCCTGTCATGTTTAGCATCACAACAAAGTAATGGTCTCCTTTAATAGCAGCTCTCACTCTGGATTCTATGCAGGCAGCTTTGGTTCAGCTTCATGCATGCAAAGAAATGCTTCCACTGAAGGAGGAAGAGGTGACCTTTAGTAGTAACATAATTAAAATCTGCACTAGGATTCTGGAAATGGCAAAGTTCATGTACATAGAGCCAACTAATGTAAAGCCACTGAACAGGGCCATCCAGCTCACCGAATCCAAACTATCAGAACTATCAGAAAACTATCAGAGCCTTAAATGTAGACCACTAAAGTCTCCAAATCACAAATATCTAATCAAGCCTTACTGTACCCTTAGGACAGGCATGGAAAGCTGCAGGCAAGTGAGAAAGATGAGGCATGGAAGAACAATGACCAAAAATGAAATACTATTCCTAAGATGACTGAACAAAGCTACATAAAAAGCTCATATCTATGTGGAAAACAACCTGTTATTTGGCAGTAAAGTAAGTTTCAATGTGGGGATTACCAGAACTTTGTGAAATTTCCCCCTTTTAATATAGGGCCCTGGTAATATGCAGTCCCTTTGTTTACATATGTAAGGGCTGGCCTTCGGGACCATCCTTCTCATCTAAACTTAGACTCTTCATCCTAATGGCTAGAACCTCATTCAAAAGATGAAACTGTGTACAATTGCTGCTACTTACTAGCTGCTCTGGTGATGCTCTGTTGAAAATAACCAGATAAGAGAAGGCGAAGGTGGTGTTTTCAATGTCAAGAAGAGATTATGCAGATTCCATTTTAATTTGTCTACACTCTGTCATTTTGATCATAGGTAATTGTGGATTGGCTCCAGTTTAAAGCTAGCCAAAACTCATGCGGTCTTTACAAGATTTATAATAGTATGCCCTGATTATTTGGGCTTTTTTTCCTTAGTACAATAAATGTGTGCTAAGCAGAGCTGAAACTTGTCCTGAAAAACCCATGGCCTCAGGGGTTCCATTGAGAAATACTGTGTGGGCAAACAAAGCTCTCTCTTTGCAGCTTTACAAATGATAGGTTTTCACTTTATAAGATGTTTTCACTGCATTTTTAAAGCATCTGCTGATGCAAAACAGCATGAGCCAGCAATCCCAGTTTAGTATTGTATCTGGAAACAAATGTCTATTCATGTGAGGCTCACTCTCTCCCCTAGTTAACTGCTTTCATTCAGAGGCAAGGAGAACAAGATGTGGAGTACGGGGGCCAAGGCAATATGTTTGCTTTAAGCAGTACGATTCCACTTTCCCTCAAGCACATCCCTCTCATCACTGGCCTGCCCAGCGGTAGATTGGATAGCTTTGAACAAGCAGTGCAAGAAGCTCCTAGGAAAGAAAGGAGGTGATGAGAGTCACCTTAGCAGTTCAAAGATAAGCAACATCTGCACGGCAAATAACCATGGCATTTCCTGACTGATGTTGCAGAACAGTCTCCTGCAGAACTGAGCATCAAACTGCTGTAACTAAAGCTGTTCTGCAGCTGGTTTGCTTGATTAGTTTTTCTAAAGCCCATCAGGGTTCATTTTCAAAACCCTGACATGGTACAGAGAGTCTGCGTTTTTTGTTCTACCCTCCAGAGAAGATTACTTCACTAATTTGCCTGCATGCTTCTTCCGAAAGGAAAAAAGGTTCTGCAGCAGAAGATGTCACTAACTTAGGTAGAATTATGTCTATGTATACATTCTAATGTGGTTGTATCTTTCTACAACATCTTCCCCATGGAAACAGCCCGTGTCCGTTATTGCATTTGGCATTGTGGGTAAGGTCTCCAAAGCACTCTTTGGGAGGCCTGTTTGCTTTCTGCTTTCTTGTTGCTATGTGATTTATCCACTACAATAATATTCTTTCAAGTCCCATATTTTTCTCTCTAGGCCAGAGTGCTTCAGAAATTAAGAAGATGGTGTCTTATAAAATAGGCAGCTTAAAAATACTCTTGTAAATAATAAGTTGGTTTCCATTTTGCCATAAAATACAATTTGTAAATAAAATAAAATTTGTAGCTTACAAGGCTATGAAAATATGAACTAGTCACTGGTTAGACGAGGGTCAGAGAAGTCCCAGAAATCTGGCTTCTCCTTTTTCTAGGCCATTCCCTTAGGACGCTGTCAGTCTGAACAAGTATGGCCAAGTCCTGATTATCCACTGTGATCGAGTCATGGATAATTAACATCTGCAGATCACAGACTCACAGAAAGCTAGCACTAACAGAGAACTCAGAGAGCACGTAGTCCAACTCACTTGTCATATAGGTGAGATCACCGAGAAAGAGAGTGTTCTGTACAAACCCTACACATCTAGTAAGGAGTAGAGCCTAGAATAGAACTGAGATTCTGACTCACGGTACTTCTTTCTTTTCATTGTGATCTGAAATTAGACTGCCTGAGGTCTAATGTCAAGAAGACCTGACTACATTTCAACTCTTAGAGGGACAGCTGATACCTGCCTATGGCCACTTGCAGATTCATGAAGCACACGGTGATTGGAAGCCAGTACATGGGGGTGGGGAGGAAGAATCTAAATGTAAAAGATGGAGACTGCAGTCTCTTCAGACTAAGATCTGTGTAATCAAGTCAAAGGCTTTGTGATTCTGATAGAGCCATTCATCCCTTGTCCTTTTATTCAGGTGGAAAGTTCATCAGCAGAAGGGAAGAACACAGTACTCCCTTCTAGTAACTGGTAAGGGAAAGAAAGGATAGCGATAGCACTGCTAATGTTCTTTACATAAGGATCACTGAAAAGAGAGAAGGCCGGAGAAGTAGGAGATACAGTCAGCAATTCTGTGAAGAGCTGCGTGACCCCCAGCTGTCCACGAAACTAAGAGATTGAACATTAGTTGACCCAGGCATATTCTAAACAACATCAGTCCTATAAAGATGTTAATATTTATCATATACATGTCCACACAAAATCTAATAAATTTGAGAATCTCTGAGTTTTAAAAAGCCAGACCGGTTTCAGCACTAGGAAAATCCCAGAGCCTTAAATATGCTAACACACTGCAGGTATAAGCACGTATCTCCAAGGTGAAGGGCACTGTATGTAGCAATGCCCACAGAAATTCTTCTTTACAGACCACCTACTGGACTAGTATTCCACACAGCTTATGTTCAGAAACAATGGCCAGGAAGATACCTAACGTACCTTCCAGCTTGTAAATTCTTAAATATATGATTCCATGGAATATAAATTGAAATGTATAAATTTCTCTTCCAAAAATTGCTCATATTATATACAACACATTGCTATTTTTACAGCAGGTATTTAAATGCTATTATAAAACTACAGTGACAGATACTTTATAGCTTAAAATACTAAACACAATTCTCATAGTTTAAAATTATTGATCCCTGTAATTCCCACTTGTCATAGAAATTTGACAAGGTTTTGTATCTATTTTTTAGGAATTCATAGTGCTGACCTGAAAATAAAGAGAAAAAAAATTAAACTCTGTTATCTTCCTTAGACTTCTTAAAATACATCCATGTTCTTGACATCATAAAAATCTCTCCCCAAATTATCATCTCTTGAGAGAACATAATTGTAAGTATCTATCCCTGATTTAAAAAATATATGTAGCAAGTAATAAGCTTAAAAGGTGATATGTTTCACTGTAAATTATCCCTAAAATTATCAGTTACCCTAGTCAGTCCTTAAGCATATAAAATATTTACAATGAAAATCCCAAATGTCTTTAATTTTCAATGAAAAAAAGTATTTTGCTAACCTTTTGCGATCAAGTGTTTTGCACATCAGTAAAGATCTCTTTATCCTAGAAATTTTTGGCATCTCTGCTTATTAAAAAGTCACCCAGGAATATAGAGAAATCATTTCTCACTAAACAGTCCACTTCTCAGACAATAGACATGGAAGTGACATAAGTATTTATATATAGGGAGGGGAGAAAACTAAGAGTCAAGGGCATCAGTTTAAAGTTAACCAGCTTTGTCTTAATCAAGTCAGTGTCATAGTAGGGTTCTCAGTCTCTGGGCTTCCTTCTCCTGATCGTCATTCACCACATAGAGTCCTCTTTAAGCTCTGACTATATAAATCTATTATTTGAAAACTTTTGAAGATCCCTTTATCTAAAAAATTAGGTTCAGATTCATCTGCCTGCCATTCATCTCTTGATAATGCATATCAGCTTTCTAGGCTAATTTTCTACAATTCCCTTTGATACACCATATGGTTAAACTGGTCTATTCAGCATCAGTCGAGCTGGTACCTTAGAGAGGCAGCTGTTCTCTTCTCTGGTACCTTTTTTCAAGTCAGACTCTTCCATTGGAGTGTTCGCTATGTTCTTTATTCATTCCCCACTCCCATATCCTGCTGGTCAAAACCTTATGGCCATCATCCAAGACATGGCCCGATTCTAATTCTTCCAGTGACCTTTCTGACTCCTTCAACAGATATAATCACTAACGGACTGAACCAATACCCCTCCCTATTCTGAACACATTTTTGAAACATTTATGAATGGTCATGTCCATATATGATAAATTAGAGAAGGCCATGATATACAGGAAAAATACCCTGTCTCTATGTCAGGCATTTGGCAAATTGTATTTTCAGAAATAAATGAATTTCTAGGCTTTTCTATCACATAAAGTACATAAAAAATACTTAAAATTATAAATAGAAAGAAATGGCTATAAAAACACTGAATACAAGCTATAAATGGCTGAAAAAATACATGAAACACTTTTAATAAATTTGAATGTGTTAAAAGATCAACTTAAGTTAGACAGCAAATTATGTTCACATAGATTGAGAATGATATCCTTTTAGGGAGTTTCTCTAGTTCAGGGGTAGGCACCACATGTTGCCTTCTAGGTACTTAAGTAACACCTTTTGATCAAATTCAAAAGGCTTTGTTCTGTAAAATCTAGATTTAGTCAAAAGGCTACATTTACCTATCTAAAAGGCCCTGGGCAATTTTAAGGCCATAGGTTCCCCACCTTTATTCTAGTATATTTAAAAATGGGATTTTTTTTTTTTTTAAATAGTGACACCTTTCCCAAAAAGTACTGGAGGAATAATGTGAAGGAAACATAAAAATGCACCCACACATACATATCCAGAGGCTAAATGAAATTTTCTATCCTGTGATTAAACACAATAAGTTTCACTTATCTATCTATCACCATTATCACTACCTATACATGGAGCCAACCATCTCAACCAGGAAGAAACACAAGTGTGAGACAGGGAAGCCTATTCTCTGATCTAAAATTGAGACACAGACTTTTAAACCTTTATGAGGTCACATCACTCTTCCTTTCTTGGCCAGCTGGATTCTTGACCATGACTTCTTATTTGAACTTAGCAAATGCATTCAATCCTAAATATATTTGTCTATCTTGCTTTCTCTCTGCCATCTCTTAGACTCCCATCTTCCCTGCCTATCTGAGTTCAGAATAATTCAATAATAGGTGAGTCCAAGGAGCTCACAGTAAGGTCAGAAGGGATAAAATAGGATGGACCCCATGGATATTCAAAACAGTCGACCTCTCTTCCAGATCAGGGCCCCACTTAGAAAAGAAAATACTAGGAGTAGTCAAAATTGAACTGAACAAGGAAAACAAAGGTGAAGGAGAGAGAAGGTTCAGAAAATAACAAGGCAGGGGAAAGGAATCAGGAAATTTCATAAAGCAAGGTTCCATAAAAAACAGTAGAAGATGGAGCTCTGTGAACTTAGAAAAGTTATCCTGATGCAAGGGTCCTTTTAAAAGTTTAAGGAAACAAATTTCACATAAGAATGAGTAACATTAAAATAACATAGTAAATTCCTAAGCAAAGTTATTAACAACCTGTACACACACACACACACACACACATACACGTGTACTCGTGTATGCTCAGAAAACATCCACAGAACAATTTAATTGAGAAATAAAGTGATAGTACTCAAAAAAGAATTAGAAACATAAGAAAAGTGTATCAGAAATGAAACTAATTTGGAAGGAATACAAACATGAGATCACAAGAGATAATACCTTCATATAAATAGAAGGTAAAAAGAAAGAAACTTTTAAAATTGTCTTTATTATTAAATCATAAGCTGTGTACAATAGTTCAATCAAGGGGTACAATGTGCTGGTTTCATATACAATCTGAACTATTTTCATCAAACTGATTAACACAGCCTTCCTGGCATTTTCTCAGTTATTATATGAAGACATTTGTATTCTGCATTTAGTAAGGTTCGCCTGTACCCTTCTAAGATGCACTGTAGGTGTGCCCCCATCAATTATCCTCCCTCCGCCCCTCCCTACCCTTGACCCTTTCCCCATATTCTTGTGCTATAGTTGGGTTATACCCTTCAGAAGAAAGCTATAAATTAGCTTCATAGTAGGGTTGAGTACATTGGATACTTTTTCTTCCATTCTTGAGATACTTTGCTAAGAAGAATATGTTCTAGCTCCATCCATGTAAACATGAAAGAGGTAAAGTCTCCAAAAAGAAAGAAACTTTTTAAAATTAAACAAGAAGAAAGAAATAAAATAATTTTAGAGAAAG
>CAUYON010056655.1:0-18790 GCA_963573935.1 Arctocebus calabarensis
AGCATAGAAAAATCTAGACAAATAGAAAGCATGAAGTATGGAATACTATTCAGCCATTAAAAAAAAATGGAGACTTTACAGCCTTTGTATTAACCTGGATGGAAGTGGAACACATTGTTATTAGTAAAGCATCACAAGAACGGAGAAGAATGAATCTCATGTACTCAATTTTGATATGAGGACAATTAATGACAGGGTGAGGGTGGGGGAAGCGGAGAACAGAAAGTGGAAGTATGAGGGAGGGGTGAGGAAAGAAAGAGCAGAGAGAGGGAAGGAGGGAGGGGGTGGGGTCTTGGTGTGTGCCACACCTTTTGGGGGCAAAACACGATTGTAAGAGGGTCTTTACCTAACAAATGCAATCGGTATAACCTGGTTTCTTGTACCCTCAATGAATTCCCACAATAAAAAAAAAAAAAAAACCAAGTTCACGCCGATATTCAAGCCATCGGCATCCTGGGCCCCTCATTGTGATGTGAATGAAATCACAAAGTGATAGCACTTGGAAGATCAGAAGTGAAGCACACGGGCCGCATTTCCCAGTGGCAGCCGGGGCCTCCTGCAAAATGGGTCCTGTGAACCAGGCACTGAACGGGGCCATCGAGCTATGGTCAACACGCACTGGCCTGGCATGTGGCCAGCGCTTTCATGAGGCTTATGGTGACCTTGGAGAAGTCACCCGATGTCTCTGTCCGGCTGCGTCCTCATCTGGGAAATGGCAATAATGGTAGTACCCATCCCATACAGTTGTTCTCAAGATTAAACCAAGTAAGTATAGAAATCTAGATTATTCTGTTTACCTGCAAAGGACATGCAAATGAACAGCTTCTCCAAAGTCCCAAACGTGAGCCTCAGGTGCCCAAGTTACACGAAATACAATTCCGCCCCAGCCCTGAGAAAGCCCTTTTCCTGACCAACCTGAGAGTCCCTGGGGTGCTAGGCTGTGTGCCTAGGGCCAGCCAGAGCCACAAAGCGGAGGGAGCCCCTGAAGCCAGCCTTCTACCTTCCTTCCAACTCTTTCCACAGGCTGAGTGCACCAGCTTCTAACTTGGGTGGTTCTTCCAGGATAAAAGCTACTCGCACAGACCCAGGGCTATGTTGCCATGTACAGGCCACACCTACAGCCCCTGCACTCTCTCTCTCTTATTTTTTTTTTAATTTATTATTGGGGATCCATTGAGGGTACAAGAGACCAGTTTACACTGATTGCATTTGTTAGGTAAAGTCCCTCTTACAATTGTATCTTGCCCCGAAAAGGTGTGGCACACACCAAGACCCCACCCTCTCTCTCCTTCCCTCTCTCTGCTCTTCCTTTCCCCACCCCTCCCTCATTCTTTCTTTCTCTGCTCTCCCCTTCCCCCACCCTCACCGTGTCATTAATGATCATTAATTGTCTCATATCAAAATTGAGTACATAGGCTCGGCACCTGTGGTTCAACGGACTAAGGCACCAGCCACGTACACGTGAGCTGGCAGGTTCGAATCCAGCCCGGGCCCGACAAACAACAATGATGGCTGCAACCAAAAAATGGTCGGGTGTTGTGGCGGGCGCCTGTAGTCCCAGCTACTTGGGAGGCGGAGGCAGGAGACTCGCTTGAGCCCAGGAATTGGAGGTTGCTGTGAACTGTGATGCCACTGCACCTCTACCTAGGGTGACAGTTTGAGGCTCTGTCTCAAAAAAAAAAAAAAAATTGAGTACGTAGGATTCATGCTTCTCCATTCTTGTGATGCTTTACTAAGGCCCCTGTAGTCTCATAACACATACTGCTTGCAAATAAACTTGGTGTCAGTTCAAAAGCCAAAATTTTATGGTCAGCGTTCTTCTTTTCCCAAACCTTTTTTGAGACAGAGTCTCACTTTGTCACCTGGGTAGAGTACTGGAGCATCATCATAGCTCATAGCAACCTCAAATTCCTGGGCTCAAGTGATCCTCCTGCCTCAGCCTCCTGATTAGCTGGGACCACAGGTGCCCACCACCATGCCCGGCTAGTTTTTCTATTTTTAGTAGAGACAGGGTCTCAGTCTGGCTCAGGCTGGTCTCAAACTCCTGAGCTCAAACTCCACCCGCCTCAGCCTCCCAGAGTGCTGGGGTTACAGGTGTCAGCCTCTGCACCCAGCCCCCAAATGCCTTCCTCATGCCAATCTGATTAGTGTTCTGTTTATTTTAAATTAACCCCCCAAAGTCACTACAGTCTCTCTTTTTTTAATTATTATTTTTGTTTTTTAAGAAATGGGGGTCTCATTTTTGTCACTCAGGCTAGAGCACCATCGCACAATCATGGCTCGTTGTAGCCCTGAACTCCTGTACTCCAAAGATCCTCCCACCTCAGCCTTCCCAACGAGGTGTCATTAAGAAATAATGCCTTGGGAGGCCAGGCGCAGTGGCTAACACCTATAATCCCAGCACTCTGGGAGGCTGAGGCCAGAGGATTGCTTGAGCTCAGGAGTTTAAAACCAACCTGAGAAGAGAGAGACGTCTGCCTCTACTAAAAATAGAAACACTAGCCAGACACGGTGATGGGCGCCTGTAGTCCCAGCTACTCAGGAGGCTGAGGCAGGAGGATCTCTTGAGCCCAAGAATTTGAGGTTGCTGTGAGCTGTGATGCCACAGCACTTTACCCAGGGTGACAGAGTGAGAGTCAGTCTAAGGAAAAATAAAAAGGCCTTTGGGAAGTGATTAGTGGCCTGCTAAAAGAGGCCTGAGAGGACTTTTTTGTCCTTTTTGCCATGTGAGGACCCAGTGACAAAATGCCATCTATGACGTACAGATTCTCACCAGACATGGAATCTGCTGGCGCCTGGACCTTGGACTTCTCAGCCTCAGAACTGTGACAGATCAATTGTTGTTGTTTATAAATTCCCCAGTCTAAGGTGTTTTGTTATAGCAGCCTGGACAGACTGAGACACTCCCTCTGGAACCTTTGGGGACACTGCTTCCCGGTGGGGACATCGATCCTTGGTGCCCTTGGCTGGCAGCTGCGTCTCTGCCTCTGTGGCCACAGGGAGCGCTCTTGAGCTCCTTCCTCTGTGTCCAGATTTTCCTCTTGTTAGGACACAAGTCATATCCCATAAAGGGCCTGTCTAGTAACCTCGCTTTAACTCCATTACATCTACAAAGACCCTATTTCCAAGTAAGATCACACAATGACCAAGTTAGGACTTTAACATCACCTTTTTGGGTGATACAGTTCAACCCCTAATGCCAGGTGTCTTAATCTGTTTTCTGCTGCTGTAACAGAATACCACAGACTGGGTAATGTGTAAAGAGATTTATTTCGTTTATGGTTCTGGAGGCTAGAAGATCAAGGGACCACGTCTGGTAACCTGGCAGAAGGCATCACATGGAGAAAGAGCGTGAGAGAGGAAATGGGGGGGCCGAACCCATCTTTTGTCAGGTGTCCACTCTCAAAATAACAGCATCAATCCATCCCCGAGGGCAAAGCCCTCACGACCTAATCAGCTGTGAGATGACCCATCTCTTAATACTACCACAATGGCAATTACATTTCAACAGGAGTCTGGGAGGAGACATTCAAACCACAGGACTGGGCACCCAACAGATGCCAGCCATGATTATGATCTGAGCAGGTGCAGGGTACATGGATGTCCACTCCATGGCACCGTAAACACACCAGCCTCAGGCCATGCCTGTGTCAAGATTGCTGTGTGCAGAGGGACCATCCAGCCACCTGCCTTTGGTCTTGAAAGAGCTTAGTTCTGAAAGGGTTGTGGAAGGACAAGGTGGCTCTGGGACTGGTAATGATCTTGTCCTCGGCTTCATCACTGTTCTTTTAAATAATTAATTCAGCTTCTTCCTTGGTGTTTACATCCTTCAAATATTTGTAGATGGTTATCATGTCCCTCCAGTCCCCACTTAGCTCCACTCTCCATATTTGCTGTGGTGTTGAGTGTGTGTTACCATCGTTGTCGTCGTTGTTATTATTTCCTCCCTGCACACTCCCTCTGTCCCTCGGCCAGCATTATCACTCTGCGAATTTCCTCCAGGTCCCCAGACTTCCAAATGCCAAGTTAAACAGGACGGGACTTTGAAAGTCAATAGTGATGACAAGGGATGGCGTGCAGACCTCCTGCCCATTAACCTCTCTAATTCTCATCAGTTTCCCCAAAGCCATAGCTGCCAAAAAAAATAGACAAGCTGCGTAAAAAAGTGTGGTCATGGTGCAAACACAGCTTCCAGACAACCCCGTACCCCTCGTTCCTGATCAGATAATCCTCAATTTCCTTAATTACAATCTCTGCTCTCAACAACCTGGGATTGAGGTGGAAAAGCCAAGAAGTGCTTTGTAAACTAAAAAGCGGGGAGGGTGGTGGTACCGGCCATGCCTCCAACATACAATGGGTTTGACAAAACATTCCAGGGTTGACTTCTCAAAAGCTAGAAATTCTAAGTTAGAATTTGCAAATGAACTCGATAGCACTGAGACTCACCCTAAAATCTGTCTATTGAATACAGAATATACAGAGATGCCCTACTTCCAATTCCACGAATAGATGTTAGTATTCCAAATAAAGCGTGGAACTCAGAGCTGGGGGACTTGTGGAAGCACGTTACAGATGGTCCTGAGAGGACTTTGGAAGGTTACCCTGCTATAAAAGATTTTTTTTTAAATCCACCTTTCATTTCATATCTCGCTGAAGGGTCCTTCTGTACTCAGAACACTTATTTTCAGTCTGAGAACAATGATTTTCAATGGTTCTGTTGAACATGCACTTCTCATGCAAGTATTTCTATAATTATCCTGTTTCAGTTATAATACAGTTTCTGGAACAATAGAACTTTTATTGTATTGCCATATCTGTTATAATAGATGTTTTATTACAGAAAATTATAGTAGAGTCACTTATGATTCTGAAGTTTTTATTTCAGATTGCTCATAGGATGGAATTTTTTTTCTCCCAATAGTTTTACTTGAACGCTGCTTTGGAACCGGGAGGAGGGTGTTTTTTCTTTTCTTTTCAGAACTTTGATCTGTTTCTGTCCAGTGGCAGACTGTCATCCGTGGTGCTTGTTTGCTTGTTTACCTGTGAGATACACAATTTAAAAAGTGAGTAGGAATCTGGCTAATTTTCCTATTATTGCTGAAGACAATAATAAATTTCTGTATGAAATGAAGCTGATAAGTTATATTTTGAGAGGGAATAAATAATACTAGTGATAGTAACAGCAGAGAAGTTGAAACTTCAGGGCACATTCAGGCCAGGTAATACCCTTTTTCACAGGGCTCTGAGGGAGCCAAATCATTTTTCTCAAATAAGGTCTTCAAAGGTCAAGCGCCCACACCGCAGGGGCACCGCAGCTTCCAACAGGTCTGCAGATAATAGGGCCCAAAGGAAGGGGACTTGTTGGGGGACGCACCCCACTGCACCTAGCTTAGCACCCCACTTTAGCTCTCTAGTCACCCCGCCCCTAAAACAAAAGCCCTGGGCCTTATCTGTGCCGGGGCTGGGAGAGGGCACTGCATTTGCCCTGGCCACCTGTGATTGGAGCAGGACAATGAGCTCAGCCCCTCCATGTGAGCAGTGGGGAAACCGATTAGGCACCAAGGAAACAAGGCCTGTGGATTGGGGAGGAATTGGAAGCCTCCCAAACAATGCCCCTTGTTTGCACGGAGCTACTTTTCTTTTAAGTTTCATCAAGTAATTTGCATGCCATTTCAATGAAGTAAATGAATTATTATGGCCCAGTTTTGTTTTATTTTCATAAACTCTTACTTTCCTTTGTAATTGAAATAATTCAGCCCCAGGCAGGATGCTGGGTCCAGGCACTGAGGGAGGCTGTCTTCCCAGCCAGGGCCCAGCCTCCTTTTTGAGAGCTGGAGCGCTAACTCTCGGGGGAAAGCCTTCATTTGTTCTGGCTGCCCACTTTGGCACTGGGAATAAACTTGGACATCAATCCTCTCACGTTCTTTTCCTTGCAGAATTTCTATGTAGAAGGGGTTCAAGGGCAACCATGTTGTTGGAAGGGCCGGAAAGGGGGGGGGCTTCCTTTTCAGTTTCTCCAGGCCTGAGCTCTCCACAGAGCTACTGGAACATCCCTTGGCAAAGAAGCTGACTTCTTCCAGAGGAGATGACCCACGAGGTAAAGCAGAAAGTCTGACGTTTCAGGATACACACCATTATTTCCGCAACATCCTCCTGGTTAAACAGACCCGGCCTTATGTCAGTGTGGTTGGGAACAAAGGCGTGGCCGCTAGTGGGCATGGATCACGGGGGCCCTCGGACACCAGTTATCACAAATGATTATCATTAATGTTGTTTGGTAGGGGCTTTTTCACGGTCCGGAAGAGAGTGCTATTTAGCGAAAGCCATTATTTTTTACTTTTCTTTGTATTCAGGGCAAATAAATTGGCCGGTTACCTCATGGGTATCCCAAGACAACAAATGTGGCCTCAGGGCCCTCTCAGTGCCAGGTCCTCTTCCAGATGGGGGAATAGAATGGGAGTGAAGAGAGAAAAAGTTCCCATCTTGGGGCCCTGATGTTCCAGAGAAGGAAACGTGAGTGAACATCCACACATATCAATTAGAACCGTAAAGCTATAGAGGTTGAGTGCACACCATGGGGTCAACTGGGGGGAGGAGGAGGCCAAGCTCTGCCTGGAGGTCTGTACACCTCGGTCCCCCCCAAATTAGAAATCTGAGATGGCCCTGGCATTCCTAAAAGCCACACCTTTCCATATAATAACCAACTGGCTGTTTTGTGATGGTACCATTCCTTCATGGAATACCCCTTTGCCCTGAATATTAGATCCCCAGGGAGAAATCTGTTATGTCTTACTTACCTGGTATCTCTGGTGCCTAGAATAGCATTTTTCTTTTTCTTTTCCTTTTTTTCTTTTTTGAGACAGAGTCCCATTACATCGCCCTCAGTAGAGTGCTGTGGCATCACAGCTCACAGCAACCTCAAACTCTTGGGCTTAAGTGAGTCTCTTGCCTCAGCCTCCCAAGTAGCTAGGACTACAGGTGCCCGACACAATGCCCAGCTATTTTTGTTGTTGTTGTTGCAGTTGTCGTCATTTTAGCTGGCCCCGGCTGGGTTCGAACCCACCAACTTTGGTGCATGTGGCTGTCGATGTAACCACTGTGCTATGGGCACTGAGCGTAGAGCAGCATTATTCAACCTTCTTATCTCATGGCACACTTGCACCAATAGTTAATAATTATAGTAGAGTTACTTATGATTCTGAAATTTTTATTTCAAATTGCTCATAGTATGGAATTTTTTTCCATCTACTTGGAACTTGCACAGTAAACTTAAATTATGTTGATTTAAAAAAAAAGTAAAAAAAAAGAGAATATTCTTACTGTGCTTTGAACTTCTTTCAAAGATAATTTAATTCATGATCTTTAAAAGTTTTCACCATTCACCTAAGATCTTCTCATGGCACACCTGGGTGCCAAGGCACCCTGGTTGAAAATCACAGGCCTAGTACAATGACCGGTACACAACTGGCATCGGTAATGACCATGGTTAATAATGATTACCTAAAGCTTATCGGCCTCGTTGGTAACCCCAAGTCTTTCAGGTAACTAGGTGCCCCCCTTACATGAACAAGTAAAAGTTACTCCAGCCTGTAATTCACTTGCAGTTCAACATCCGCCCGGGGTCTCTGAAGGTCACGGAGAGGTGCGGGGAGAGCCACCTCTTGTTTTCTGCCGAGTGGGAGCCCTGACGCTGGCTCTGGCTCTTCCTGGTGCCTCCCCTCACTTTCTTTCAGCTTCTGTCGTCCCCTCTCTGCTCAGCCCACCTGGCCTGGGTGGGCGGGGAATCCCAGATCTTCCCATGGACTTCCCCAAAGACTCTAACAACACAAGGTGGGTGGCACTGCAGCCCGTGGCTATCAGGTCTGCAGTGGCCAGAGATGTGACAACATGACCCCAAGTGGCCTGAGACGGAATATTGAGACATCCTGGCTTTTTTTTTTTTTGACATATTCTCACTCTGTTGCCCTCACTAACCTGCTGTGGGGTCGCAGCTCACAACAGCCTCAAACTCTCGGTCTCAGCACTGCTCCTGACTCAGCCTCCTGAGTAGCTGGGACTACAGGCTCCCGCCACAACGCCTAGCTAGTTTTTTCTCTTTTTAGTAGAGACAGGGTCTCGCTCTTGCTCAAGGTGGTCTTGAACTCCTGAACTCCAGCAATCCACCTGCCTCAGCCTCCCAGCGTGCTGAGGTAACAGGAGTGAGCCACCATGCCTGGCTGAGTTTTTTTTTTAATAGCATTTTTCATTCAACCCATACATAGATAATACATAGGCATATATGCCTACAAGGCTGCTGGTTAAAATAAAGAAAAACATCACCTTGAGAAAACAAATCTTGAGGGGGTTTCTTTCCAGCTATGTTGGTGCAGGCTATGCTGTGTCTACAGAACCATTGTCCCTGCACCAACTTCTGAGATTGTTCTCAAAAGACTGTTTATCCGAGTGGGGGCGTAGTGGAGCTGCAGCCATTCTGTGGACAGGTGGGCTGAGGGAGAAGTTCAGAGGGCATTGTAGAGTGATTTGCAATGTCTCAAACAGAAATATAACATCTTCTTTCATCTTCTGCAGAGTCTGGAGCTAAATTCACACCTCTTTTTCCCTTTCCCTCACTTAAAATCAAATCTCGCCCTTAATACTTCCTTTCAGAACTGCACCAAAAATGATGCTGTCTTCTTGTGCATACGAATTACCCAAAATGTCTAAGAATAAGCCCCCCACTGCAGCATGTGAACGCCTTTAACCCAACTAAATTTAATGCTGCTAAGCCCTGATTAAGGCAAAAGTGTCTTTTTATTTTAGGAGACATTTAGGACAGTTCGCGTCACCCTGCACAGATGTCCTGAAATCGACTGTGGGGCGAACTATAAACAGAGCATATGCTCCTGGAATCTGTTTCTGAGCCAGGTAGGACAATGAATTCTGATGTGGGTTAAGGCGAATGGTGGCATCTGTTTCCCCTGCACACAGCAGGCGACTCCTTCTCTGTCTAGACACTGTGTGGCACCTTCCTCGCTGTTGGTCTGGGAAGAAGTGACACATTTTCATTTGGAACCTCCTGCCCTAGCCGGTGCCTTCTGCAGAGCTCAGGGGTGCTGGGCAATTATTTGCAGGAGGAATGGAGGAAGCATAAAACATAATACTTCATTCTAAAAATTTATCCTCTAAACATAAATCTGTGTGTATAAACATCTGACGACTTCTCCTTAGAGAAAAAGCACAGAAAGGAGCCTCTGCTGTAAAAAAAATTTCCTTTAACCCTGGTTTTTGCCGAATTTTTAGGCTTCCCCGCTGAGCTCAGGACATGAGCCAGAGCTAACGCTAGGGGGCGGCATAGATCAGGAAATGCGGGAGCACCTGTCACCCGCAGGCCGGAGGCGCTGCCCAGCTGATGTTAATCTGAGCATCTAGCTTCACCGCCACCCTTTCAGCTACTATGAAATTATTCTAGATATACCCAGTCTGAAAAATCTACGCACCCTGTGCTGATATGGAATTTCAAGATCGGCTGTGAGTTGCAGAACGTCAGTCTGACATACACTTCGTGTTTTTCTCGTATCTTAAGTACTTTGTGCTCTTATCCTGACACTAAACCCCACTCATCTACTTCCTTCCCTGAGGGACACTGGAGTTGGGAGGCGATCCCAGGAAGCAGGGGCGAGGCACCAGGGAAGGTGATACAGGGAAGGAGGACCAGTTGATACTCCGATGCCATAGATAAGGAGGCTGGTCACCTCTGCAGGCAGCCAGGGCCAGGCCCATGTGGCCTTCTGAGGCGGACACACAGAAGGCCTTTCAGAATTCTCTGTTGAGCCCTCAGTGGTAAAGGGTTCCCAGAACGTTAACCCCTGTACTTCCAGGTTGCACATATTTGCTGAAGGGCTCTTTCTACCACCTGTGCCACAGGTCAGGGAAACCCTGGCCCAAAGCGAACAGTGTGATTGAGGCCAGGTGAGCTGGAGTTTGCACAAAGCTGCTCCCCACAGCCAGAGCCAAGGGGCAGCACACAGGACAGGTCCTGGATCAAATTTACTCTGTCCCCAAGTATTGGAAGAGGCGGCCAGCAGAAGTCCCACCATGAATGTTCCTGGAGCTGAGCTAATTCACAGCCCTGCCCCCTCCACCGGCCACTCCAGCTGGCCCTCCCACCCACCCACACTGGCCACCCTCCTCCTCCTGCCCACACTGGCCACCTCAGCTGGCCCTCCAACCCGCCCACACAGGCCACCCCAGCTGGCCCTCCAACTTGCCCACATGGGCCACCCCAGCTGGCCCTCCACCCCTGCCCACACCAGCCACCCCAGCTGGCTCTACCCCCCTGCCCACACCGGCCACCCCAGCTGGCCCTCACCTCCCCACCCCCACCCACAGGGGGAGGGCCACCCCAGCTGGCCCTCTCCCCCTCACCCCCACCCACAGTGGCCATCCCAGCTGGCCCTCTCCCCCACATACATACACCAGCCATCCCACCTGCCCTCACTCTTGATGGGCATGTTGTCTTGTCTAAGTCATGTGTCAGGAGAGGCAGCCACACCTTCACCCTGAGGCTCTGAGTCCTTCCTTGTGGTGTCTTTGTTGTGACCAGTGACTCTGCGGCTGCTGCCACCGCCTGTTCGTTTGTATTGCAGGCTAAAGACTCACCCAGGACATCCCAGGGGATCCCCCGAGTCCCCGACATACTCATCCCCTCACGGTGGAGCTGCAGGACTGGGGTCCCCACCACTGGAATCACTGCCTTTGTGTGTGTGTGTGAGATGAAACATACAACGTAAAATTTGCCATTTTGACGATATTCAGTGTTTGATTTGATTAGATGGCATTAGCTAAGTTCACGCTGCTGTGCGTCCATCACCTCTATGTCTGTCCACTCAAATAGAAGCTTTGCAATCATTAAGCAACAGCTCCGCCTCCCCTCCCCTCAGCCCCTAGTAACCACTGATCTACTTTCCTTCGCTATAAATCTGCCAGTTGGTGCACATTTCATTTAAGCAGAATCACACAAGACTTGTCACATTGTAACTGGCTCATTTCACCAAGCATGCTCCGTTCAGGGTCCGTCTCTATTGTCCGTGATATTTATTGTCCCTGATCTGATGAACTTGTTCTTTTTTACGGCTGAGTAATGTTCTGTTGTGTGTACAGCACAAACCACATCTTATTTATTCATCTGTTGATGGCGACTGGGCTTGTTTTCACCTTTTAGTTGCTGTGAACAACCCAGCAGTGAACGCCAGCAAACAAGTGTCTGTCTGAGTGGTGTATATTTAGAAGTGGAATTGCTGGGTAGTAGGGTAATCCTATTTTTAATTTTTTAGAAACTGCTGTATTGTTTTCTACAATGGCTACACCATTTTGTATTCCCAACAGTATACAGAGATTCCAATTTCTCACCACACTTTTTATCTTTTGAACTTTTTTTTTTTTTTTTTGAGACAGAACCTCAAGTGTCACCCTGGATAAAGTGCCGTGGCATTGTAGCTCACAGCAACCTCCAATTCCTGGGCTCAAGTGAGTCTCCTGCCTCTGCTTCCCAAGTAGCTGGGACTACAGGCGCCCGCCACAATGCCCAGCCATTTTTTTTTTTTTTGGTTGCAGCCATCATTGTTGTTTGGCAGGCCTGGGCTAGATTCGAACCCGCCAGCTCAGGTGTACATGGCTGGTGCCTTGCTCATTGAGCCACAGGTGCCGAGCCTATACTTTTTTTGTTTAATAGCAGGCTTTCTCATAGGTGTTAGTATCTGGTTTTGGTTTTGATTTGCTCTTACCTAATCATTCATGATGTTAAGCAAAATTTCATGTGGCCATTTATATATTTTCTTTGAAGGCATGTCTATCCAAGTTCTTTGCTCATTTTTTTAACTGAATTGTCTTTTTGTTATTTAGTTGTAGGGGTTCTTTATATATTCTGGCTGTTAAAACCTTATCAGATATGGACAATGCAACTTACACCATTCCATACTTATGAATGGGGGCTCCCCATAAGGATAACTTATAATTAATCAAATGAGTAGTTTGGAAACTAGTTTCTTCGCGCATGTGAAGAAACCCACATGGACTAAGCAGTTCATGGCACAGTGTCTTTACACTGGTGGCTGGTCTCAAAGGAAGATAGAAAAGCAGCTGATAAGAAAAGCACGAACACAGAATCAGAAGACGCAGATCCAGGGCAGTGCCTGTAGCTCAAAGGAGTAGGGCACCAGCCCCATATACCAGAGGTGGCGGGTTCAAAACCCAGCCTCGGCCAAAAAAAAAACTGCAAAAAAAAAAAAAAGAAGACGCAGAGCCAATAAGGTTAGGACACAGCCTTCCGTCCTGCTGAAGCAGGATCACTAAGCTTGAGAAGCAGGGTTCTAACCTTGAGTGGTCTATAAAGGTTTGCTGTGCAGTGAGGACATCAGCTGCTACAAGGCCATTTATGATGAGAAAAGAAAAAAGGCTGTGCAGACATCCCTGAATACCTTTTCCAAGAAACTGACTTCAGTGGTCAGCTCCCCTCCTCCAGCGACAGAGTCCAATCCTGACTCTGCAGCGTCCACTCCTTCGGTCCAGCACCATCACCACCATCACCTTCTAGTTAGAGTCAGCACCTTGCTGCCTCAAAGACGTCCCTCTGGTAAGCAAGACCCGGACGCAACTTTGTTGTCAACCTTAAATATTCTTTTTTGAAATTTTTCCTATCTCCTATCTAAACTTTTTGTATGAATTTGTTTTTATGTTCTATTTGTGCGATTAAAAGAAAGAGCACAATATTTCCTGTAACTTTGTATTACAGTGCAGGGGTACTATTATTAAAGTGTTACACTGTATTTTTATTACCACATATGAGCCACTGTGGTATCATCATTGTTATTGTTATCAATATATATGCACCATTCATCAGGGGTTGAGTTACATACGAATCTGACCTGCAGATGTTCCCAGGCACGTGTCTTGTCCGTAACCGAGGGACCGCCTATACATGAGTTGTAAATATTTTCTCCCTTTCCATAAGTTGTCTTTCCACTTTTCTTTTCTTTTCTTTCTTTCTTTTTTTTTTTTTTCCGTAGAGACAGAGTCTCACTTTATCGCCCTCGGTAGAGTGCCATGGCATCACACAGCTCACAGCAATGTCTACCTCCTGGGCTTAGGCGATTCTCCTGCCTCAGCCTCCCGAGTAGCTGGGACTACAGGCACCCGCCACAATGCCCAGCTATATTTTTGTTTTGCAGTTCGGCCGAGGCCGGGTTTGAACCTGCCACCTTCGGTATATGGGCCGGTGCCCTACTCGCTGAGCCACAGGCCCTGCCCATTTTCACTTTCTTGGTAATATCCTTTGGTGAACAGAAGTTTCTAATTTAGATGAAGTCCAGTTAATCTGTTTTTTCTTTTGTCACTTACATTTTTGGTGCCATATCTAAGAATCCATTGTCACATCCAAGGTCATAAAGATTTAGTTATGTTTTCTTCTAAGAACCTGATTGTTTTAGCTCTTATATTTCAGTCCTTGATCTGTTCGGGTTAATCTTTGTATACGGTATAGTGTAAGGAGTATCTCCGCCTTCTTTCACCATTTTGTACGTGGAAATCCAGTTGTCCTTGCTGCTCCTAATTGCCTCTGGCCCATTGAATTGAGAAGTGCAAGGTAAGCAGGTGGTATTTATATTTTCAAGTTCTGAGAAGCTCGTGATGCCCTTTAGTGGAGAGACCACTCCCCCACCCCATGTAGAATTAAGATATCTAATTTGCCAGCACCCAATCCAAAGCCGTGGGAGCAGGAAGCACAACTTTCTCAAGGGGGTTTCTGGGTGTGACAGTGAGAAGAGCTAATCTAACCCCCCCCCCCCACCACAGGTTCTTAGCCTCAAGTATTTCGGCTGCTGGGAGCACAGGGCCCTGGATCAGCTCTTCGCATAGCACATATGCTGTAGTTTAAAGGGCAGCGTGTCAGCCAGACAGGGTGTGCCCCTCCCCGGACTTTCACCTCTGCACGCCTCACCCCTGGCCATTCGGATGTCCCGCCTGGCCTGCTGCTTCTGGATGAATCCCGTGGTCAGTCAAGAGCCTCTTTGCTGTAAGACAGATCCTTGGACTTGAGGTGTTATTGTTCAAATCCCTTGCCAAGAAATCAGACATCTGCTAGTGATGCCAGCGAAGGCTCTGAGGCAAATGAGGACAGTCCATCCCCAGAGCAGGCGCTGATTCTGGTGAGGACACATCACAGCCTCAGGGGCTGATGTGATTAACTCCGTACAGCCGCTGCCTGATTATAGAGAGGCGCCACGTCGAGGGCAGGGTACGAGTCTGTCCTGCTGGAAGGCACAGCATTCAGTGGTGGCAGCGGCCTTGTCCTCCCCAACAGAGCAGACCTGTGAGGCTGGGCTCTCGCTTGGCCTGATTCACCACTCCAGCCACACCCTTTGTGGAACTATTTATTGCCCTGGCAGTGGGCTGGCTGATTCAGGCTGTCATCCGCAGGATGACTCATTCGCCCACCCTGCTGCTGCTGAGGGCTCCCTGGAGCTCAGACGCTTTCTGGTGGAGCTTCCTTACGGGTCCAAAGCTTGGCATGCTGGTGCCCACTTCCACAGCTCACGATTACTGGCTTCTCCTCTTGTCTGGAACTCCAACTGTGGCTCAGCACAACATCGCTGGTCCTGTCTTCATTTGAAATTTTGACAGTTTGCTCTTCATGCATTCTTCCTGGCATGAATTTTGACTCTTTAAAATAGTGCGTTAACAATTAGTCACCTTGGCTTTGCATAAATTTTTCACCAAGGTGCGTACCACCCTCATTCCAGTCCCGAGGGCGGCAGCTTGCTTTTGGTTCATACTGACATCCTGAACATGAGGGACTCAGCTCTTCTGTGAACCACATCCAAGTGCTCTCCTGTGTCAGTGGGTCGAGGAGACCCCGGCCATGTGCCACAACACCTTAAGTGTGAAGGGAGAGGAAGCAGAGTGTCACTGCAACAGCAGAGGGGATGGGGACAGATTCCATGGCTCACACCAGTGATTTCCAACTGTGTGCCACGAGAAGATCTTAGGTCTGCCAAGAAAACTTTTAAAGATCATAAATTACATTATTTTTTTGGGGGGGGACAAAGTTTGACTATCTCAGCCTCCCAAGTAGCTGGGACTACAGGAGCCTGCCACAACTCCTGGCTATTTTTTGTTGCAGTTTGACCGGGGCTGGGTTTGAACCTGCCACCCTCGGTATATGGGGCCAGCGCCCTACTTACGGAGCCACCGGCGCCTCCCATAATTACATTATTTTTGAAGGAAGTTCAAGGCACAGTAAGAATATTCTTTTTTTTTTTTTTTTTTTTTGAGACAGAGCCTCAAGCTGTCGCCTTGGGTAGAGTGCTGTGGTGTCATAGCTCACAGCAACCTCCAACTCCTGGGCTCAAGCGATTCTCCTGCTCTGCCTCCCAAGTAGCTGGGACTACAGATGCCTGCCTATTTTTTTGGTTGCAGCCATCATTGTTTGGCTATCCCGGGCTAGATTCAACCCCGCCAGCAGTGGCTGGTGCCTTAAGCCACAGGCGCTGAGCCAGAATATTCTTTTTTTCACTTTTTTTTTTATCAACATAAATGTGCCACAGAAGTTTACCTGTAGGTTAGACTGAGCCATGAGATAAAAAAGGTTGAAAAACACTGCCTCAGATGTTCCCACTGAACTTCCTTAGGCCCCATCCCAAACATGTCATTTCTGCTGTATGATGGGCTGCCGCTTTGCTGGGATTACAGGTGTGAGCCACCATGCCCGGCCTCATTAAGTTATTTTGAAAAGAAGTTCAAAGCACAGTAAATGTATTCTGTCTTTTTACTCTTCTTTTTGCTCAACATAATTTAACTGTGCCACGGAAGTTTAACCAGAGGTTCATGTGTGCTGTGAGATAAAGAAGGTTGATAAACTAAACACTGTTAACCCAGGTGGCTTCTAAGCTTCCTACTGGTTCCTCAAGAGAAAAGCATCCCTCGCCCGGGGTTCGGCTATTCCACAACTCTGTGGCTTAGACCTACTTAGAGAGGGGACAGGGGGCTTCTTACTCAAGCTCCACAGTTACACACTGCGAGGAGAGCAAAAATCCTCACAGGGTGCTCGTGCTTACACACACACACCTGCACACATATACACGAACACACCCACACGCGCTGTCTCTCTCTCCCTCTGTATTCAGGTTCCTTCCTTTTATTTTTATTTATTTATTTATTTTTGAGACAGAGACTCCTTTTGTCACCTTTGGCAGAGTGCCGTGGCATCATCATAGCTCATAGCAACCTCAAACTCCTGAGACCCAGCGATCCACCTGCCGCAGCCTCCCAGGGAGCTAGGACTACAGGTGTGAGCCTCAGTGCTTGGCCATCATTGTTTTTATAGAACAATGGCTGATCCTGTTTCTATAAAAAAAAAGTTGTACGTTGCAACACCTGTGACTCTGTGAGTAGGGCGCCGGCCCCATAAACCGAGTGTGGTGGGTTCGAACCTGGCCCCGGCCAAACTGCAACAACAACAACAAAAATAGAAGGGCATTGTGGTGGCCACCTGCAGTCCCAGCTACTTGGGAGGCTGAGGCAAGAGAATCGCCTAAGCCCAGGAGTTGGAGGTTGCTGTGAGCTGTGACACCATAGCACTCTACGGAGGGCAATAAAATGAGACTCTGTCTCTACCAAAAAAAAAAAAAATTGTACAAAGCAGGTGAGCATAGTACTGTGCTTCTGCACTTGGAGCTACTCTGGAGGCTGAGGTCAGAGGATCACTTGGGTTCCAGCATCTGAGGAGGCTGTGAGCTATGCAGAGTATAGCCAGGACGCTCTGACATACACAGGGTGGTCACATAACGATTATTTTTCTAAAACCACTTGAGGCTTCAACATTGCTATTCAAATAATATTCTTTTTGCTTATATGTCTAGATGCGGATATAACAAAAAATAATATTTTTCTTTTGAACGCCTAGCACATCAATGTTCTTGTCAATTTTCTGTCCTTTTATCTGTTCTGACTCAGCCAGGTGCCCACAGGCTTTGCCCGTGAGTGGAGCAGCTCTCCACCATCAGCTTCATCAATGCCATGAAACCTTCATCTTTGAGGGGGTTGTCAGCCTCACTGTATAAGTGATTTGCATGCCATCTTCATTTTAATGCTGGATGTGGATAACACGATATAATCAGATCAAGATGCTGATGCCTTGGGGAGAGTGAGATTTTGGCATTAAGAAGAATGAGCGAGGTTGAGAAGTTCTCTGGGAGGCTGAGGCAGGTGGATCACCTGAGCTTAGGAGTTCGAGACCAGCCTGAGCAAAAGTGACACCCTGTCACTACTAAAAATAGAAAAACCAGCTAGGAGTTGTGATGGGGGCACCTGTAGTCCCAGCACTCGGGAGGCTGAGGCAGGAGGATCACTTGAGCCCAGGAGTCTGAGGTTGTTGTGAGCTATGCCGCCATGGCAAACCCAAGGAAACAGAGTGAAACTCTATCTCAAAAAAATAAAAAAAAAAAAAGAAAGAAAATAATTTAATTAATGATCTTTAAAAATCTGAGATCCTCTCCAGCCGACGTGCGACGTGCGTGGCACAGCGGTTGAACATCACTGGCTTATCGAGATCAGGGGCCCCCAGGAGGTCTGCCGGCCTTTCTTTGATGACTGGAGTGTGGTAGGAGAGAGAAGGGTTGAGAGTTTGTACAAAGCCAGCAGAGTGTCTGATCTACTGGTTGGAATTTTATAGTCAAAATCTTCCTCCTGGGATGCTGTGAGGTCTGTAATTCTTTTATCTGACGGTTCAGAACAATCAGTGTTAAGTGAAGGCTGGGCTGTAAGAAGTGGTTGCAGGGCTTGTAACAGCCACCATCTCACAGTGAGTCGCCACCTGGGGGCTACGTGGGAACTTGATGTCTGCAACTTCCCCTCGTCCCATGGATGGAAAAAAGTGAGATACAGCCTGGGTCATGGAGATACTGAATTTCCCTGTGCCACCACTGAGGAAGTCTCCACAGGGGCCAGTGTCAGTGTCAGTGTCCCCAGGGGCAATCTGTGATCCCTTTGGCCCTGCCCAGTATCCAGGGCTGCGTCTCCTCTCAGCTACATACCCCTCCCAGGTCCCTGCTCTGCCCCTCCCCACCCCCGAGGATGCCCCTCTATGCGTCTCAGAGGGCCACAGGTACATACTCCTGTCTTTCCTGCCTAGGGTACTGCGCCTAGTGGTCCCGTCCAGCCTCGTGACTTGGGACATTCCGATCTCCTCCAAAGGTCACTGTGCCCACATAAACCCTGGCTCCCAGGAACAAGTGCCCAGCCCTCCGAGAGTCCCCAGCTGTCCTCCTCAGCAGGTCTGCAGGACCAGAGCTCAGCGATCACCCGGGCTGGAATGAGGGGCAGGACACCTGTTCCCCAGGCACCCCCAGTCCCCACGTGTGACTGGCTCTGTTGGAGTTTGGGGCAGGGGTGGAAGGAGCATCTCCCTCTGGCTCCTGCCCAAGGTGGGGCGACCTCTGCTCTCCCCGTGAGCCCATGTCTGTTGCAAAGGTCAAATTTCCCTCGGAGAGGGAGGAAAAACCCTCTCTCAGGACAGAGCCCCTCTCCTGTGTGGCAGCATCCTGGCCTGGAGCAAGGAGACCTGCAGGCTAGCAGGACGCTTAGCAGCACCTCTGCATCCCGGTGGGATTAGAAGTGGCCACCTACGGTGCATCTTAGCAGGGTACTGGCGAAACTTATTAAAGGTAGAGTATTAATGTCTTTATATAGTGATCAAGGAAATGCCATGAAGGATATCTGTAACAGTATGATCAAAATATTTCTGAATGTATATGAATCG
>CAUYON010056656.1:0-13857 GCA_963573935.1 Arctocebus calabarensis
AGTGTTCTTAGCAGTGCAGAAGCTTTTTAGTTTGATCAAGTCCCAGTGGTGTATTTTTGATACTGCTTCAATTGCCTGGGGAGTCCTCTTCATAAAAAATTCACCCAGGCCAATTCCCTCGAGAGTTTTCCCTGCACTTTCTTCTAATATTTTTATAGTTTCATGTCTTAAGTTTAACCCTTTAATTAAATCTATTCTTGTCCTATGAAGGTAAAAAAATTAATTGCCAGAAGAACATTGCCAGTTTGGTAACCTTCCAAATGCCATTTCTAATTCTAATGAAATTAGTCAACCTTTTAAGAGAAAAATAAGTTGCATGCAGTTATTACAAGAAAAGAACTTTATAATACAGGGTGAAAAACATAGGAGAGACATCTACAACTTACAAAGTCATCAACAGAGGGGAGTGCAAATATATAATCAGTAAAGAAGGGAACTATGTATCACCAGTATTTCTTAGTATTTATAGAGGCCTAAATTCTATCATCATTACCTAACTACATCAGTATCACTTGAAAAAAATTATTCCTATGTAATCAGCGGCAGAAATTTTTCTCCAGCAGCTCCACCTTTCCACTTTGGACTGTTTTTTTTTTCCTGCTGTATAGAATCTTCATTGATATCCCATGATGTTAAGCAATAGTCCATGACAAATGAATCAAAAGATCTTCATAGATTTAACCCTGTGATTTTCATCAAAGAGTCAATGCCTGATAAATGTTATAAAGTATTACATGTAATGGAAGTATTTATGCTAAGCCCAAACCAAAGAATAGGTGATTGAAAAGATTTTCTGAAATTAGACTATTTTAGGTATTAGAAAGTATCTGAAAGGCCGATGTACATGAGCATGAAAGATGTCCAGAAGAACAAAGGGAAGGTATGAAGTTTGTGCAGAATGGAAGAAGGAAAACATTTAATATCCAACAGGCACTACTGTACACTTGAGACCAATTCTACACATAAAAACTTTTGTATTAAGTGAGGCCCTAAAGCAGCCATAATTGGAATGTGCCTGTACATTTTAAAAAGAAGGGAACAGTTAATTTAAAATAAATGATTTTGCAAACTGTCTCTACAGAGACATAGTCTTCAGTAAATAAGGTCAAAATATGGAGTATTATTGAAATTTTCAGCCATTTCAAGGAAAACAATAGTCTCATGCATGCCCTTTTTGTTGTCTTTTAGTAAAAATGCATATGTGTTGAGTCTTTACTATATATCCTGAGTTTATTTATTCCCTGCAACAATACCCTGAGGCAGATATTTTATTATCTTCATTTTATAGATGAAGAAGTTGAGGCTTAGAGATGTTAACTTGCCCAAGGTCACACACAGATCTGTGCCTCAGCCAAATATACTCCAATGCTTTGAAATCTGTCTACCCTTAAACCACAGTGCTTTGGAAGAAGTGAATTCTTGTGCAGAGTGAGGGACCAAGACCAAGTGGGAAATCCAATCAACTGGCCTCTCCTGTACGGACCCACTTTTTCATTTCTCTCGCATGTACCCAAGCCCCCACATAGATTTCTCATGAAATTTGTCTTAAAGATTTAAAAACCATGGAAGTTGATGATTTCTGAGATCATGCCCCTGTATTGTCGAAGCCAGAGTAGAGTAGGAAGATAGGGTGTAACTCAAAGAGCACTTGTACGTTCATTGTGCCTGGCATAGTTCCAGCATTCTGTGAATGGTAGAGATTCCTTAGAAATTCTCAGTCAACTGTGGACAGACCCAGTCCATTCTAGAGTGACATTTAACTGTAGTGGAAAGAGTTCTAGGCTGCTGGTCAGGGAGGGTGGAGAATTTCAGACCTGACTCCTTTTGCTCTCCTTGTAGCCTCTAGCAGCCATTTTTTGTTTTATTTTCATTTTCTAAGTCCCCTCTTGGTCAATGAGTGAATATGAACATAATCTCTAAAAATGTCTTATAAATCCCTGATGCTGTGAAATCTTAAGCAAGAAGAAAAGTTACAGACAGGGTGCTGCATTTATGGTAAGTGAATATTCCTGGTTCATGTCAGGTGGTAGCTACACTAAAAACCTAGACTTTACTAATTGACTATATATCTATGTAACAAATTTACACTTACACTCCTTAAATTTATACAAATTAAAAACAAATTTAAAAATTATTCACTGTCAGTGAAAAGTGCCTATAACATGTGGCTTTTGCAAGTAAGGAAGCATACTGGATTCCCTTCCTGCCTATAGCCCATTATAAATTGCCTTTGGAACTGTATGGATCTAAAGGTTAAGATTTTCCTTCCGAAGCTGTGTGCCTTGACAAATTAGTGTGGATTAATTTGCCTTTCTGTTGCTTTCCCCACGTGAGTGGCAGCGTCACATAGTGGCGAGGACTTGGCATTTGTAGACATGATTAACCAAGTTTTTGTTTTTGATTCCATCGCTTACTAATTGTGTAACCTTGGGAAAGTTCACGTAGTGGAAAATGGTTCCTATTTTCCGATTCTCTATCTCTAAAATCAGAGAATTAGTAACTACTACCTGAGGGTGTTAATTAAATATTACATTGCACATTGCAACAGTTTGGACTGTTCAGTTGAAAATTACAGAAGCTGAGCTCAAAGTCGCTTAAGCAAAAAATGGGATTTTGGATTTTATTGGCTCTTGTAAATTAAAAGTCCAAGACTCACTTCAAGCCTGGATAGATGCAGATGCTCAAAGGGTTGTATCAGAATCTGTCTTCTCCTAGTTTCAGTTCTGTATTTTTATTCTTAATGCTGGCTTAATTTAAGGCACATTCTTTTTATAAGAGCATAAAGGTGGCCACTAGCATCTCCAGGCTTAGTTAACCCAGTGGACAGAGGGAACCTCTTTGCTGAGAATCCCACATAAAACCTCAAGAAGGCCTCTTGATGTCCTGCCTTGGGTCTCATTTTCATTCCTAAACTATTCGCTGTAATTGGCAAGATGGGGCTTGCCAATGGCCAGGTGTGCCAGGAGACTCACAGAAAATTCGACTTATAAACACCCCAAAGAGGACCTCTGGACATTTCTTCTTAGGCAGAAAAATTAAAGGACTTTTGTTTGTAACCCCCTTTGAGCTGTTTCAGATTTCTGATTGTTCACTTCTTCATGAGACAACCATTTCATTAATTAGAGCCAGGGAGAAAGTACACTTAGACTCTTCATGAAAGATGCTTAACATAAGAGGCTTTGATCCCGTGACTTTCCCCAGAACCTAGAGTGGAGTCTGCCGTATTCAAAGTACATTCATTGAGGGCGATTGAATCAAAGAAATACCAGGCTGCAGTTATCAGAAGAAGGAAGCAGTGAATGCTGGGAAGGCAAAAGCAACCTATGTCACTTGGCACACTGATAAATTTTATACCTCTCTACACAATAATCAATACATATTTTTGAGTACCTTCAGTAGATAAAGCACTGTCCTAGCTACTGGAAATACAATGACAGAGTTAAGAAGCTTACTGTGAATAGAGGGAGGAGGGAATATAGTAAAGTAAGCTGGTGATGTTACTTCCGTTAAACTATCCATAGTAGCAGAAAAAGAAGTTGTGATGGGAACTACAGGCTGGGTAACAACATCAGTCTTGAGGTAGGAAGTAACTTCCTAGAGGAGGTGGCATCAAAGCTGAGATTCCAGAGGAATGGTTAGAGTTGGTCAGATGAAAAGGAATGCTCCTCTAAGTTTGTGTGAACTTGAAGTCTAGCATCTTATAAAACACTAGCAAGGATTAGACATCCTCAGCTCAGCTTTGAGGGCTATTGTAGGACTAAGAAACAAATTTCAAGGAAAAAGAACTTTAGTCCTAAGCTTCAAATTTCCCAGTGCAGCATGTTTTAGTTGGCTAGTTTCTTCTTAAAATAGTTTTGTGTCGGTTTATCTGATGATTTTCATTTCATTTAATGGGAATTTGCAATTTTTTCAATTGTTTTCTATTCCTCTGTAATTATTGTAATTGCATCTTTTTATACTATAATCTGTATAAATATACACAGTCATGGAATTAGAAGAAAAAAAAGACAGATGACCCCTCATTTTGAAGCATGTTTTTGAAATTTCTCCCAGCAGACTAGGAGAATGTCCTGGGTGTCAAGTATCCATTTTGGAGTTGCCATGAAAAGAATGTTTTTAAAAAGAAGACCACCACCATAACTTAGCATCCAAAGTAAGTCTCATTTAAATAAAGATTTAAATAAATAAGCAAAGTAAAGTTTTTCCCAAAGAAGAGAAAAGAAAACAGACTTTCTGGAACACCAGGTTTAGTCAAGGCTCTTCCATCTGGATGGGTCCCAGTGTAGGTGATGATGATACCAGGAGCTGGCTGAAATAGTGGGTATTTGGAGTAGAGGAAATTCAGGCTGTCCTAGGGTGGGAGTCAGGGCAGATGGAAAGTCAGAAAGGGAGAAGGAATTGCCAGAGCTCGTGGTTGGAGACCTTGCAGATGAAGTGCTTGACTGACCAAGAGTGTTCAATCTACTATGCTATAGCACCCCATGCTTCAGAAAATCCAAAATTCTATTCTAAGTTATAGACTCTGACCAACACTAAGTAATTCAAACAAGAAAATTGGGTTTGCTGGAGGGATGCTGGGGATGCTGGATAGTTTAAAGATTGAGGAAGGGATTGGAAAGCTAGTCCTCAACGAGAAAAGATTCAAGTTGGTTCTGGAAATAATTAGTTCTCAAAGTATCTCTAAACCAGAATTATTAGTTATAATTTTGGAACATTTTGTAATTAGAAATTCAAATCTCCGCATCAAACTTACTGAAACAGAAATCTAGGAGTGGGGCCCCTGCATCATGTTATCAGAAGCCCTCTGGTAATCCTGATGTAAGCTCATTATGGAAAATCAGTGCCTGAAATCCTAGAACAGAGCACCCTCAGCTATTTCTCTAGTGCTGGCTGCTCTTGGATGATGGCTCTGCTCTGAAAACATTTATGAAGCTGGGCGTGTCCATCCAAGGATTAAATCCAAGAAAGAATATGGTTGGCCACCTCTGGTCTTGTGCCCATTCCTGTGTCTGGTGGTGGAACTTGGTGATGTGCTTGACAGACCCTTCCCCAACCACCAGAATATATGGAATGATACATGGAAATTCTTTGAGGAAAAAGTGGGGGGAGGTGTTTTAAATAAGCAACAGAATTCTGATGATTCAGCAGATCAGATGTATCAGATGGAGATTTTTGAAGGTGAGGAGGAATTAGTTTCTTATCTAAGGGATTCTTCAGTCACAGAATCAAGTACTCCACAGAGAAAAGGGATTGGATGGGGTTTTTTTCCTCTCACTGTAAAAATTCCATGAGTAAAGATTTCCAAACTTTCTTTCCCTAAATTGAAAGAAGAAAATGGCATTAAGAGCCACTGCCCACATACTGATCTTCTGAAATGTATTCCACATCACCAGGAATGTTGTCATCTTCCGAAGTAAACATTGTAGAAGCCTAGAATGTTAGAACTTGAAAGAAAACTAGAAATAATATACTTTAGACATGAGAGCATTGATGCCCAGAAAATTGATAAACTTGTTCAAAATCACGTAGGTCATTTACGTCTTCATGTAATGCTATGAGCATTTATTTGGAAAGGAATCCAGGATCTGTTTTCCTGTGCATGGCCAAATGAGATAAAACAAATCATCTACTGGCAATATCTGTTAATAGTCCTTTTTTTCTCACTTGAGACAATCTCACTCTAACCTGTGCTCTTTTTTTCTCCCTTCAGTCTTCATTTATCCACCCAGCCAGCCCACCAACAAGCCAGTATTTGTCCTTTTAGTAATTATTTAATGCTTCTTATCAAAGCTAATCATATAAAAAAGAAATAATCCTTGCTTCTTGGCTTGTACTCAGTTTAGAGACCCCCACTTCTTCATTTTAAAATATCTAATAGACTACTGGCTGGGGGGGTATTGAAACATGGGCCTGAATCTTGACCTTTGCCTTGAATTGCCCTTCAGCCTTTTGCAGTTTATGTATTCATTTTCACTAAACCTAATACAGAGTTAGAGTTTTTTCTACACTTCGAGTTATTGGAAAGAAAATTTTTGTGAAGACAGTAGCACAAATTAAACAAAATTACTTAGGAAAATGCTACAACCTGAACCAGAAAGTAAGAACTCATTTTATCTGGGGCAAGGACATCTCCTCTAGAAATATTGCTTAATGTTTTCCTTAATGGGCGGTGCCTGTACCTCAGTGGGTAGGACATCGGCCACATACACTGAGGCTGGTGGATTTGAACTTGGCCTAGGCCTGATAAACAACAACAGCTGCAACAAAAAGCTGGCTGGGCCCTGTGGCAGGTGCCTATAGTCCCAGCTACTCAAGAGGCTGAGGCAAAACTTTAGTCAAGTGTTTGAGGTTGCTGTGAGCTGTGACACCACAGCACTCTACTGAGGGCAACGCAGTGAGACTCTCAAAAAAAAAGTGTTTTCCGTAATAACAAATGCTCTGTCTAGTATGCTATCTGGAAATCTAGCCTTGGATGCCTCTATGAATTTTGAGAACTGGAAGCGTTTATGAGGATGGAAGTTCTGTGTGTAGCAATGGTGTTGCTTTTCATCGTGGCAAATGGAGATCAGCCCAGTTCTAGTCCCTGGATTAGATCTTTAGCTCTCCCACTCTTTTAGTTCTTCATCCTGATCTCCTTCACCAAATGTGTAACCTGAGGAAGTGGCACCTACACTATAGCAGGAAGGAAAGGATAGCCACACCGGATCTGTGTCCATTCCTTAAAAATACTCCAGTCATAGAGACTCACCTCAGTGAGGGTGCATAGGAGAACATACATCATTATGGCAACACTGTATTGTTTTTTCCTGTCATTATTACTCTAGGTCGTATGTACATATAACATTCTGTTCCTAAATATACTTAAGAAATAAATGATGCAAACTGAAAAGAAGTCATAAATGCAAACTATTTACATGAACAAACAACTTGTATTTACTGAGTCCATTAACAAGTATATATTGTGACAATTTCCTAACGGTGTCTATTGCCAGAGCAGTGCAATTATGGGTGGGTCTCTGGGCTGCTGTGTTCTCTGGTAGGTCCTCCCACTGTTAGAAGGCACTGTCAGAGGGGGAGGTTCTCCAAGTGGCTGTGTCCTGGTCAAAGCTGGAAGCTCAGGCGAAATGGAGCTCATCCCCTTCTCAGAGACAGGAGCTGGAAGGATGGGTCAACCCATCAACCTCAGGGGTAGCAATGGTACAAAAAGGGAAAATCATCCTTAGTCATACTTGAGAAAAATTTAGTTTCATGTGAGATTTGTATCTCTCTTATTCAATAAATTACTAATTAGTTTTTATTCTAAGTAATTAGCTAGTCTTTTAGTTTTTTCTCTCTTGGTGATCACTGGCTATTTTCCAGTAGCCAAAAGTAGATGAGAGAAATACTTTCACTAGAAACAAATAGGAAAAAAATAATGTGTTCCAATGTATCAGCTTTAAGAATGCCCCTTTCACGTCGATGGAATGTAGGTCAGAATGACTTTAATCCTGACAAAATAGGCCAATTTCTAAACAGTTTGTGCTAAGGATTTAAGGAAAGATAGGGAGAAATTCACTGTATGTTTATGTGACACACAGTGTCAAAAACGGTACATTGTTGCAAACAAGGTTTATACGGGAGACAGGATGAATAAGTTTGCCTCTCATGCCTCAGTGCCACTAAAAACAGTGGTAACAGGGATCCAGACAAACAGCAATTCCAACTACGGAAACGTTTCTGTTCCCAAACAAACTCTGCAATTACCAGCCCAGAGAACACCCACGGAGCTCTCAAACTGGGTACCAAAGAAATTGAGGCTGCTGACTTCCAAGCAAGCAACAATAGGAAATGGAAAACCCAGCCAGGCTAAACTTGCTCTTCTCAGCTGGCACCAGAATAACATTGCTTGAAGAAAACAACATGAAACCTGGCAAATGGACCACCTCAAATAAAAGCTGTATTTTAGCAAATGCTAGGGGAAAGACATAGCCTTTATTTTTTAGAGAAAATAATATCATGTTTGTAGTATTACTAAGGGTATGTATTATGTCAAAATAATCTCCCACCAAGGTAAATGCTATATCTCTGTGTCACTGAAGAGCATAAGATATTCTTTAAAACACTGAGATTTCCTGGTAGGCTAATACTTATGGCTGTGGATTTACATGCAGGTTCAGCTGTTTGAGACCATTTCAGGATGTTGTTGATTTTCTGACTCCTACAGTTGAACTTCTCAACACTAGTGATGTGCATAATACAATTACCTGGGGGGTCTTGTTAAAATACAGACTTCAGCTCATTAGGTCTGGGGTGAGGCCTGAGATTCTGCATTTCTAACTAGCTCCCAGGGGACACCAATGTTGCTGCCCCTTAAATATTGAATTGCAACGTCATAGAAAACGTTACCCACACAATGACAAATGGAAAGAATAGGTTTGGTACATATTCAGGAATTAGGATAAGATGATGAGCTTGAAAAAAAAGAGAGCAACTTTGGGAAAACTCATTTTTCGCTTCACTGAGCACTGAGATTGTAACAGAGCATTGTAGTATTATCTTTGTGCCAGAAGAGATCTCGGAAATCAACCAGAGGAAGAAGGGCTTCCCATCCAGTGCTGTGTCCACGGTGCCCAGAGTGTCCTCTTTATGTTTAGATCTGTGTCCTGAACTTCCTCTCATCATGGTGTATTAGTCCCCTGTGGCTGCTGTAGGAAATTACTATAAACTTGGTGTTTTAAAACAAGAAAAATTTATCTTCTTGCAGTTGTGAAACGACTCAATACTATGAAGTTTGGAGAATTCCAAAATTCATATTACTGTGCTGAAATCAAGGTGTCCACAGAGCCATGCTGTCTTGGTGGGGGTGGCGTATCTTTTCTATGTGTCTTCCAGCCACTGTGGCTGCTGGCATTCTTTGGCTTATGGTGGCATCTCTCTGTTCTCCAAGGCCAGAGCCTTCAAATCTCTCTCTCTACCATCTTCACATTGCATTCTCCTTTGTGTGTGGCTATGTGGATTCTCATAGCATCTCTGACTGTTTTTCTCATACCAGGATATTTATGATTGCATTTAGGGCCCACCTGGATTATCCAGAATAATCTTTCCATCTCAAGACTTTTTGCTTAATCACATCTACACATTTTTCCAAACAAAGTGACATTTATAGGTTCTAGGAATCAGGACCTGATACTTCGGGGACATTTATTCAAATATCACAGATAGCCAACCACTGCGAGATGCACGACTTATGCTCAGAAAGACCAGCGTGGCAAGTGAGGATTAAGACAAACAGTCGTAGGACGGTTGTCAGCTGAAGTACCAGCACAGCCATTCACGTAGCAATGAGCATCAGTGCAGATAAATGCCCCGGATGCATCCAAAGCCTCGCTTCATCTCTAAGGCATTTACAGATGACATTATCTGCAGTGGATGTAGGTTGCTGGACAAGATGTCTGCATGGTTTGCCTCTTGGATCTCTGCTAACAAATGCTATCCTATCTTTCAAACTCAAATTTCTTCATTTCTTCCAATTGGATAAGAAAAGTCTTTTTTTTTTTTAACAAGTGAACAGTTTATTAAGAGTTAAACAAAGGTATGATGTGATACAGTACAAGCAAGACACTCAAGATAGGTATAGTACTACTCACACGAAAACTTAAATTTCACCTCAAAAAAAATCACAAGACAAAAGAGAAAGCAATTTCACTGTTAAGATATTTCATGCAAAGTATTAACTCTGCCCCCCCAAAGCCCAACCTCCCAACAAACAGTCCTAGAAAAGTCTTTTTGTACAAAATATTTTTTAAATTTTTATTCTAAAATAATTACAGATTCATAGGAAGTTGGAAAGAAATGTCCGCCCAAGTCCCGACCTGCACTCTTCACCCAGACTCTCCCAATGTTCAATAACATCGTGCATCACCGTGGAATAAAAGCAACACCAGGAAATCAACTTTGATATAATCCACAGAGATTTGTCACAAGACTCATACTTTTAAATAATTAAAGAATAAATAAGGAGATATAAAATGTTTTATACTTATTTTCAAAACAAATAGTTCAGAGGCTTGTTCCAGTACACAAAGATAAAATTGCATGCTATGGATTAGAGGTGTAGAAAAATTATCACCAGGAGATGGCACCTTAAATGTACGTTATGAAACTCATGAACCAAGAAACCCATGCAGTCACTTCTCATTTCAGCTTCCCAGTATTTCATTTGCTACAATATAGCTAGTAGTAAAATAAATTTAGAGACATGAATCCAACATTATATTCCACTTAGAGTATGTAGTTGTTTACATGTGTAGTTAGAGCTTTTTACGTGACAGGGTTTTGATTTTCATAGTGTTACTTCATGCATTGTAATGAATTGTAAAATATTTTTAGGGAAGGTTATTATTTTCTGTACAAGGGATATTACGCTTTGAATGTCAAGGTTTACACATTCCTCTTTGCTTCCAATTTTCCATTTCTGTTGTTGTCAGCCTGAGGATAGGAGAAAGCATTCAGGGAAAAGATCAGAATGAAGCGGTTGAGTGCTCAGAGCTCTGGATTCAGCTGACTCTCCCCAGGAATCACAAATAGGAAAGGTGAGCTTTGGGGAATCAACGATAATGGTGAATGACTAAATCCAAATTGCTTCAAACATCCCAGTAATTATACTTAGGAACGTGAAGAAGAAATAAGATGACACAAATCTCGCGCCTTTGGGTTTTCTACCGCATTACCTTTGGGTAGAAAAATAAGCACACACTATCTCTTGCACATTCACCTCCAGCCAGGCCAGAGGAAGTGGGGGCTGGAGGAGGTGAAACAACTGTGTGAAATTAGAAAAGATTGAGCTGAAGTCATCACTAGAAATAAAGAGGCCGTGTGAAGTACAACAATGTTGAAATCTTGGTTGGATTGGCACATTGACCTCAGGAAAAGACCCAAAGGAAGTGACAGTCCTGGCAAGGCCACCTTTCTGGGAGAGGCTCCCTTTGGAAACAAGGTAGAGATGAGAAAAAAGACAAGTGGTGGGCAATGTGGGGGTATGATTCAGGATCCTGTACGGCAAAAGAAACCCCCCAAATCAAATGGGTAGATGACCTTAATGTGGCAGAAACATCTAAAGGGGAGCCCTGGAGCGTGTGCTTCACTCTGGAGTAGTGCCCTGGGAAGCCATATTGGATCCTGATGTAAAAGGAAAAGTTAGTAATCATAATCCTGACTTTATTTAAAATTTTCATGGTTTGATATTATAGATTTTAACATTCATTCAGAATTCTAAAAATTATTTCATTAAAACATCATTTACTTGATGGCTGAGTTTTTCTGACACTCCTTAAATTATGTGCCCTCTCTCCCCTCTTGTCCTGCTCCTGCCTCAGTGGTCTCATGTTCTCCTAAGCAGAAGCAAAGGAGCTGGAGCTGTCACGAAGTGTCACCCTAAGGATAAATTCTAAGACTTCCAGCTCTCTGCAAATGCTAACAAAGCAGTTGTAGGAGCTGTGGATGATTTAATAAATAAATAAATAAATTAATTAATTAATTAATTAAAAAAAAAAACAAGAAGGAAAGAACTGTGGCTCCTGGCTGTTGAATGTGAGATAACACCAAATGGCAGGGGGAGTGTCACCAAAAGAGTAGAAAGGGGATTGACCAAGATCTTTGGGTAGCACCTGCATTAATTTCTATAGAGGTCATTTTTCAATATTGACTTTTCAAAAGTCCCTAAACTCAATCCCAGTACCATGTTCACGGTCCTGACCCTCAATAGTTCTATTGACTCACTGACTTGTTCTTCTAACTGCAGTAATATAAATGTATTGTCAACGCCCTCACCTGTAGGATTTCTTGATTTGTAAGAAATAGCCATTCAAGGCGGCTGCTTGGGTTGAGGCTGACACAGGTGACCTTTGAAGAGCCAAGCCTTTGATTGCTCCTGAAAGATTTCATTAAAACTACTAACCTAAGTGAGTCATAAATTCCTCCTTCTTTCTATTTTCAGAGTATACCCCTTACTAAGTGGCACTGGCAGGGTAATGAGGCTGCATCAGCACAAATATAGAGCCATTATTGGAGAACACATTCGAAGTAAATAATAGGCTGGTAGTAGATAAAAGGCATAATCTTAGCATTTGAAAATTGTCATACATTTCCTATCACAAACTCTATGTACCTCTTCTCTGTAGAATGGGAAACTATGGATCAGTGAAGATAACCAGAAACAATTTCTTCACACTATTAGCAGTCACAGAATTTGGGGAGAAATTCAAAATAGTATTCACATTTTTTCCTGCAGGGAAATAGTAGATTAAATATGGCCTATATTCAGAAATGTGCAAACATTGTAAGTGTACAACTCAATAAAATTAACACACCTGTATGACCAGTACCTAGATAAAGAACTACCATCAGAAATCCTTTGACTCTTTCTCGTAAGCATTCACCCTAAGCAGTAACTTTCCTTTCACTTAATACTATAGATTTGCCACCCTGTTTTTTTTCTTTTTTTTAAAATTGTCTTTATTATTAAATCATAGCTGTGTACAATAGTGCAATCAAGGGGTACAATGTGCTGGTTTCATATACAATCTGAACTATTTTCATCAAACTGATTAACATAGCGTTCCTGGCATTTTCTTAGTTATTATATGAAGACATTTGTATTCTGCATTTAATAAGGTTCGCCTGTACCCTTCTAAGATGCACCGTAGGTGCTGCCCCGCCAATTACCCTCCCTCCACTCCAACCTCCCCACTCCCCTCCCTACCCTTGCCCCTTTCCCCATATTCTTGTGTTATAGTTGGGTTATACCCTTCATATGACAGCTATAAATTAGCTTCATAGTAGGACTGAGTACATTGGATACTTTTTCTTCCATTCTTGAGATACTTTGCTAAGAAGAATATGTAATATTCACCCAAGACAATTCCTTCAAGAATTTTCTCTGCACTTTCTTCTAGAATTTTTATAGTTTCATGGCTTAAGTTTAAATCTTTAATCCAGTGAGAGTCTATCTTAGTTAATGGTGAGAGGTGTGGGTTCAGTTTCAGCCTCTTACAGGTCGCTAGCCAGTTCACCCAGCACCATTTGTTAAATAGAGTCTTTTTCCCACTGAATGTTTTTCATTGGCTTGTCAAAGATCAAGTAACAGTAAGTAGCTGGATTCATCTCTTGATTCTCTATTCTGTTCCAAACATCTACCTCTCTGTTTCTGTGCCAGTACCATGCTGTTTTGATCACTACCGATTTATAGTAGAGTCTCAGGTTTGGTAGCGTGATTTCTCCTGCTTTGTTTTTTATTTCTGAGTAATGTCTTGGCTATTTGAGGTATTTTCTGCTTCCATATAAAACGAAGTATTATTTTTTCAAGATCTTTAAAATATGACAATGGAGCTTTAATAGGAATTGCATTAAAATTATATATTGCTTTAGGTAGTATAGACATTTTAACAATATTGATTCTTCCCAGCCATGAGCATGGTATGTTTTTCCATTTGTTGACATGTTCGCCTATTTCTTTTCTTAAAGTTTCATAGTTCTTTTTATAAAGATCTTTCACATCCTTTGTTAGGTAAAGTCCCAAATATTTCATCTTCTTTGGTACTACTGTGAAAGGAATAGAGTCCTTGACTGTTTTTTTGGCTTGGCTATTGTTGGTGTATATAAAGGCTACAGATTTATGGGTGTTGATTTTGTAGCCTGAGACGCTGCTGTATTCCTTGATCACTTCTAAAAGTTTGCCACCCTGTTTTTTTTTTTTTAATAATTTTATTGAATCATAATTATGTACATTGGTGCAATCACAGGGCACGATTCATATACATTCAGAAATATTTTGATCATACTGTTACAGATATCCTTCATGGCATTTCCTTGATCACTATA